>CAOLHI010004327.1:0-271850 GCA_948474755.1 Ctenosaura bakeri | reverse complement strand
GCCTGAACTAAAGTGAGGGTTTTGCTGAGGCTGGGCACATTCTATGCAGCCTGAAGAAAGGGCACTTGTGGGTGGAGGTATATTACCTTTCCATTGCCTAATTAAGGGATGTCACAAGGGGAATAATCTCATTATCAGCCCTACAGACACTATTGAAATGGAAAATAAGGAGAAAGGTTTTTGTGGACCACAGAGGGCCAGTTCAGGCATTATTCAGGCATTCAGCTAGTCCAAGGGGCCAATGACATCCCAGGCCCGAAGATCTTAGGGCTGAAACTTGAGACTTAGGGTCCCGAATAGATAATGTCACAAGAGGCAGGTCCTGATTATGTCATTACATATGATGCCTTAAACATCAGTAACATTTGCTCAGAGTATGTCAATCAAAGAGAGCCGGCTTGATGTAATGGTTTCAGCACTAGACCATGAACCTGGAGACCAGGGTTCAATTCTGCGCTTGGCCATGGAAACCCACTGGGTGACCTTGGGTACATCACACACTCTCAGCCCCCAGAAAACCTTGTGATATGTTTGCCTTAGGGTCACCATAAGTTGAAAATGACTTGAAGGCACACAACAACAAGGTCAATCAAATAATAAACACCAAGTCTAACAGTTATAAGAGTGCTAGCATAGTGTAGCAGTTTCAGTGTTAGAACCAACTATTGAATGCTAAGTCAACACAAAAGTAAATTTTATTGATTTCATAGGTGTTCTGTAGTTAACATTACCAATAGGAATCATGCCAATGTGTGTATGTATTTTCAAGGCAATGCACAGAGATTCCACCTCAATGCTCTGAGGATTAGAGAAGAGGAGCAGGATCCTAAGACTTGGTAATGCTATCTACCGTACATTTCCTCCATACCAGTTTAATGGTAGCCACTAAATGCCAATCCAAATTAAATGTTGTTTTTAAAATTGCTCTGGAAAGTTGTCTAAACATTCATGGTTGAACTTTGGGGTGCACAAATATCAGTGGGTAAGAAATCTATACATTAACAATTTGGAAGCCATACTATTAGTACTTATTCAGAAGAATGAGTGATTCCTCTATCTGTGCCCCACTGGTAGGGGAAACATAATGTGGGAAAGGGCCATCTCTGTAGTGATACCCCAGTTATGGAATAACCTTCCTTTGGAGGCCCAGTTGGTGTCAATGCTGACATCATTGTAGTACCAAGTCACCACAGTTCTATTATCTTCAGTACCACTGTCCTGATTTTGAATGATAGCATTATAACATTAGGCAAAGTGAATTGGTTGCAAAAGCCAGCAGATTTGGGGTGTCATGAAAGGACAGCAAATGATTAGTTGTTCATTTTGTTATTACTGTATAATAATACCGTACGACTAATATGCATGTTAATTTGGATGGGGAACCCACCATTTCCTGCTGTGACTCAGGCAATGTGTCCCCATGTGGCCATGGAAACCTACTGGGTGACATCACATACTCTCAGCCATCCAGAAAACCCCATGATAAATTCAACCTTAGAGTTGTCATAAATTAGAAAAAGCCTAAAGGCACACAATAATATTTTCTGCACAAACTGAAAGGAAGCACAGGGCAGACTAGGAACAAGAGTTTGCAATTAGCATTTGGTGGGTTTTGGATATCTTCAGGTGGGAAGAGATGTCAGTAAAACAAGAGCTCCTACTTCAGTATATGACTGACTTAACTGGATTTTAAGATTTATAGGTAATTTTTTTTTATCTTTGTAAGGCCTTATTCATGTAGTTCTAAGCCTCTGTCATAATTTCAAATAAATATGGTTGGAAACCTCTTGGCATAGCATCATTTTTCAGCTGTATATGGCACAAAGTCCTTGTGTCCATGTTGCACAAGGAGATATGCAATACCTTCTTGTGCAATGCTTCCTCCCTGGATATGCAATGGTTTCTGGGCACTGCAGAAAACCTTGACCCAACAGGCCATTGATTGACTGTCAAGGAACCAAGGGAGCTTGCTCGTACTGTCACTTGTCTGGCCTCCATTGCCCTCCCTCAGCATAAATATGCTGTTGTCAGGCTCTGAACATAAGCCCTGCACCCTGTAGCTCAGAGCTTTCCAAACTGTGTGTCATGATACATTAGTGTGTTGGCTGCAGTGTGTATGGGGTGTTGCACAAATGTAATGAGTGGAGAGGCTTCTTCTTCTGCCACTGCCCCGGGCTGAGGAAGACCCCAGAAAGGGCGGTGGTAGGTCAGGCTTGAGTGGAGGGGCTGCCTCTCCTGCCACCACCACAGCTGGCCTGGTCTGAGGGAGACCCCAGCAAAGACCCTCCACTTACTGAATTACTTACTGTGTCACAAAATGATGCATGTCTAAAAAGTGTGTCACCAACATGAAAAGTTTGGAAAGCTCTGCTGTAGCTTATGCTCTCCCAGTATCAACATATATAAATGAAAAATGGCTGCACTGTAAGCATTATAGCCATACTTGAAGCTGAAGCAACAGCTATAGACTGTGCTAGCTCAATGAAATTTCAGCTCTGGATTTTTATTTCTCTCTTTTTTTGCCAGATCACGTCTTCCTTAAAGGCAAACACTAGCTCTTTGAGGTCTTGTGCCACAGCCTTGATGGAAGAGACTCTTCGCACTCCGCACCTTGGGAACATTTCCATCCACCTGCTGCTGTGCTAACCAGATGAATGATGAGATTAGCACTCACTGGGAAAGAGTTCGAGCTCCCTTATAGCCAGGCGGAAAAAGAGCTAATGCGAGGGACAGAAGCCAAGAGGGACCAACAAGACTGCCAGAAACCTGGACTCTCAGTCCTGGAAGACAGAAAAGGTTGCCCCTCTTAAGGCCTGGATTAAAACAGGTATACAGCTGGTTCCAGTTAATGAGGAAACAATCTGCCTGTGAAATGCTAATGCCTTCTTAGTAACACTCAACTCCAAAGAAATTCTCAGAAAAGTCACTTCTCATTTTTGGACACTCCCAGGTAGCTCTAGATGTATAAACTGACAATATATAAAAGTGTATCTTGTGCCATCTGCTTTCTGGCTCTCCATAACAGTGAACTTTCATCTCCACATTCCATCTGCCTCAGGCCATTTTGGCAGACGCAAAGAGGGCTGGCAGGACATTATGTATGATTTCAGAATGTTGCTTTTCAACAGCCTCTCACTTTGAGCAAATGACTGGGCTACAATGAAAATAACTGGAGTGGAGGGAGAACTGGGAATGAAAACTGAGTGAGAGAAAGGGCCGGCCCTACCATTAGGATGGGTGAGTCAGCCATGCCAGACATCAGCTTTGAGGTGTCATGAAAAGGCATCCGACTGTTAATTATTTAACCTGTTCCTGTATTTGTACTGCTGTTTGTGGGAATTTTAATCTCATTTGCTAAAATAATTTGGCTGGTTTTGACATGGGTCACGGTGTTGAGCTCCATTTGCTTTTGAGATTTGGGCAGGGAAATGTCTTGTTCTGATGCTGGTGGGGGAAGATGGGAAAAGAAAACCTGAAGGGCACAGACTCAGTTTCACAGGACATGGGCATATGCATTTGTTGTTGTTGTTAACTGCCATCAAAGCAACTTTGCTTATAGCGACTTTATGAAAAAGAGACCTCCAAGTCACCTTGTTATCAACAGCCATGCTCAGGTCTTACAAACTCAGGACTGTGGCTTCCTTGACTGACTTTATCCATCTGCAATGTGGTCTTCCTGTTTTTGTGCTGCCTTGCACATTGCCAAGCATTATTGTCTTATCCGGTGAGTCATATCTTCTCATGAGATGTCCAAAGTATAACAGTCTTGGTTGAATCATCTTGGTTTCCAGGGACAGCTTAGGCTTGATCTACTCTAGGGCCATTTCCGCATGAGCACTCTTATAGTGCGATGATTCCACTTTCAACCTCCTATGGAATCCTGGGGTTTGCAGTTTCGGGAGGGTCCAGCCGGCCCCTCCCGGAACTGCAAACCCCAGGATTCCATAGGAGGTTGAAAGTGGAATCATCGCACTATAAGAGTGTTATGCGGAAATGTTCTAGGACCCATTTATTTGTCCTTTTTGCAGCCTTATCTGCAGAACTCTCCTCCAGCACCACACCACATTGCATATAAGGGGATTCTTTTCCTATCAGCTTTCTGCACAGTCCAACTTTTACAACCATACATAAAAAATGGAAATACAATGGCATGGATAATCCTGACTTTAGTATTCAATGATGTATCTTTACACTTGTGGATCTTGTCTAGCTCCTTCATAGCTGCCCTTCCAAGACCTAGTTTTCTTCCAGTTTTCTTGATTGCAGCCTCCATTTTGATTAATGACTGAGCCAAGGTATAGGAAGTCTTTGACCATCTCAATATCTTCATTACCTGCTTTAAATATATGTAAATCATCTGTGATCATTATCTTTATTTTCTTAATGTTCAGTCATAAACCTGCCTTTGCACTTTTTTCCTTGTCTTTCTTCAGTAGTGATTCCAAGTCTCTGCTATTTTCTGCTAATATAGTAATGTGGTGTCATCTGCATATCTTAAAGAGTTGATGTTCCTTCTTCCAGTTTTCACACCTCTTTCCTTAACATCTAACCCAGTTTTGTTTATGACGTGTTCAACATACAGTGAAACAAACAGGCTGATTAAATGCAGCCTTGTCTGAGCCCTTATCAAGTGAAAAACATTCTGTTTCTCCATATTCTGTCTAAACAGTGGCCTCTTGTCCTGATCAAAGGTGATTATGCGGACAATCAAATGTTGTGGCACACCCATTTCTTTAAGAGTGATCTATAATTTTTCATGACCTACACAATCGCAGGATTTGCTATAATTTATAAAACACTAGTTGTTTTTCTTCTGAAATTCTTGGTCTGCTCCATTATCCAACGTATATTTGCAATATGATCCCTCATGTTTCTTCTTCTTCTTCTGAACCCACCTAGGACATCTGGTCTTTCTTACTCCATATATGGCAAGAGCTTTTCTTGTAGAATTCTGAGCATTACTTTGTTTGCATGGGAGATTAATGCAATCGTCCTATGGCTACTACAATCTCTGGTGTCCCCTTTCATGGGGATTGGAATGTATATTGAGCATTTCCAATCTGTAGACCATTCTTGTTTTGTTTTCTTGCTTTGTTTTCCGTATTTGCTAACAGATTTTAGTAAGAATTTGAGTATGCATACAGATATGAAATAAGGACAGCCCAGGGCTGAGAGAGACCAAGAAGAACAGATAAATTAGTGGTAGAGTTCCCCAGATCCTTATTATCTCTAGACAGAATCACTACTCAGGATATAAAGTTAGTGGCATCCCAGTCACTGAGGTTTCATGGATATGACCTAGGAACACAGGGTAAATTCTTGCGATATCACAGGGATGGATCCATGTGATTCCACAGTAGGACAGGCGATGGATGGGAGGGATTTGGATTGTTTGGGGGGCAGCCAGTTGCAGATATGGCCACAAGAGGCATTCAAGTAAATGGGCCTGTAACCGGATAAGAGCCAGCTAATAGGATGATATAGCAAATCCTAGCTCTTTGTCTTTGTTGTGTACTATTTTTAGAAGCTGGCAAAATATGTCCAGCAGTTGCATAATGGATTCCATCCCAAGGTAGGGCTTGTATCCCTTGCAGGCTTACCTATAGCACACAGGATGCATCCAAAGTTCTTCCTGGCCTTGTGCTGCTACTGAGACTTGTAGAAAGCTCATGGCCAGCCCATGGGGATTTTCCCCCTTGACCCCATAACACTGCTGATGGGACCTGAATGATCAGACAAGTCAGGATGTTGCTCTAAATATCTTGTTCTAAGTGGCACAATGGACACAACTGCATGTATCCTGCTCTCTTTCCATTCCCCTCCCCTTGCTCCCCTGCCTTTTTGGTGTACTAATGTTGCACAGATGCAGTCCATTTATATATAGGTTCACCCTGTGTCATCTGTCAGTGCTGGTACTGTCTAGAAGTGGGTGCCAGGCTGTAATGCTGTTTCATACACATAAAACCAACTTTCTCCCTCTTCGGTGCTGCTGACCCCAAGTTTTGTCTCTCTGCTTGAAGACCTGGGGAACCAGTTCTGAGACTTGGCAATCCAGCCTGGAATATTCAATCCAAGCCACTAACTCTTTCCTGCTGTATTAAACACCAAGTCTGATACTCTATCCACTACATCATCCATTGTCTTAAATATGAACATATCTTTCAGATGTTAGCATATCAGTAGATGCTAGAATTGATCTTTCTGTGGTACTAAAATGGGTTGTTAATGATATCTTAATGTGGAAACATTCAGGAGCAATGCACAACATCTGGATATAGCTAGAGATACTGATCAATTAGACAGAGAGAGCCAGAATAGTGTAGTGGTTTGAACATTGGATGGCCACCTTGAAGACTAGAGTTTGATTCCTTGCTTGGCTATGGAAGCCTCCTGGGTGACCTTGGGCACATCATGCACTCTCAGCCCACAGAAAACCCCATAACAGGTTTGCCTTAGGCCACCACAAGTCAGAAATGATTTGAAGGCACACAGTAACAACACATGCAATAGCTAAACTGAACTTCTGTAAATCGTATGAACCCTTTTACTGTTTTATTCACTGGATCTCTTTTTTGTTTCTGGTCAGATTAAGAAACCAGAGTCAAAACTCTGAATCTTATACAATAGACAAGTTGCTAATGCTACAGTGATTTAATAGTCGCAAGTCACTTTGCACGTTAAAAAGACTCTTAACATCCTTTACTTTCAAGAGCATCACATGCAACCACAATGGGGTCTCAGACAGACCTGACTTCTACCTACAGTTGGGGATGGAGTAGGGAATTGTATGGCCCTCAGGATATTATTGGAGCGTAGCTGCCATAATTTGTCCCCATTAGCTATGCTAGCTAGGACTGATGGGAGTTGCACTCTCACAGGATCTGTAGGGCCACGCTTCTTCTACTGTAGATGTCCTGGATAACTGAGTTTGGTCCTATCAGAGAATAAAATATAGAGATGATAGCCAAACGGCACTACCAGATATCTAAGCCATACTTTATCTACTATCTCATAAAGAATTGTCACAAGGAAAAAATGTGATTAGTCAATAAGGTTCCCAGCATCAGTTCAACAAATCCAACTGGAGACTTTCTGATATGGTGCTTTTGGTAGTGACCAGAATTTCTGTTAAATGAAAGCACTTGAATCACAATGAAGTGCAGAGAGCAGTCACGCAGGCAGCCTTTATAAGCTGTTTTGCCTGTGGCAAATCTATTAGCTATGACAGTGTGATGTAATGTCCTTCACAAATACGTGAAACATCTTCATCAATGCTATGTCCCCCAGAATTGCCAGAATCCATACGTTTCTGGCTCAATAATGCATACAACATTGGCTGAAATTCTGGAATCCAACAGATGCTGTTTTCAAAGCTCATCTTATTACAGCCAGACAGACAGGAGCACGTGGTTGAAATCCTCATTTTGCTTGGCGGCAGGACTTAATCCAAGCTAGACTGTTTACTTCCAGCACAAGTTTTGTATAATAGGACTCTGGAATATCTTCAGTAACCAGAAAAAGAGAGAATGCCTTTTGGCTTGTGCAGAGTGTATTTCACAGACTGCTGTGATAAATCTTGCGCTAATAAAAAGCAGGGCTTCTAATGCAGAAGCTGGACTGACCACAACACATCTTGATTTAGCAAATAAATGTGGAGTATTGATTCTGTTGACCAAACCGGTTTGTTGAGTTGCTTTTGATCTGCACATTTTCCCACCATTTCCCTTACTGTTATGATACATAGTCCCAAGTAAATCTATAGCCAAATGGCTTCACAGCATAACCCGTGATTCTAATGCTCTGACAGATGGAGAGTGGCTCATTTGTCTTGGTTCATTCTATTAGCATAGTTGGTTATTATACACGTCTTTTTCATGTACCCCCATCTTAGTTGCCTTGGATGCCAAGCCCTCCCAAAAGCTCATCCCCCCCCGCCTTCTAAAATAAAAGGCATCTGTTTCACTGAGCAAATGTTTACTTTTTTTGGTCTCCAGACTTTCTCTTTTGTAGGCTTCCCTTACCCCAGATGTGATGTAAGCCACAGCAGCCTGGTTCCCATGTTTCCATGGGAACCACCTTTGTGAGGTGTCCAGCTGTTGGCAAGTTCAGGAGAGGGAGCATTCTCAAGTCACAGCTAGATCTTGTGGGGTACCCAGTCCTTCAGCAAGGGGAAGAGGAGGATGTACGGGATGCCGAAAGAGGGACCCTGTGTCTGCTCCTCCTCCCCATGCAGTGAAGAGATATGGACACAGGATGTCACTGTATCACAGCTACAGCATAAAGGATTATGGGACAAGGCAGAGGACCATGAGAGCGAGGTGAAAGGCCACCAAAGCCCCAGAAAGAGGAGCCCACAGTCTCGCTGAGGGTTAGGTAACCTGGCAGATGCTACCATTCGGCACCGAATGCTGTCTCGCAGAGCAGCTTGCCTGGTATGCTCACTCTTTCATCTGTCCTGGAGAGACAGATGACACCCTGCCTTGTGCTCCCCCTCTTCAAACTCCAGCCCCATAGGGTGTGTGGCACAGAAGAGGCGGAGCGTCATGCTTTGGCCAGTAATGCTTGGCAGATACCCCAGCTGCACTCCACACAGTCTCAGTAGACAGCCAGCAGAAGCAGGAAGCAACGACTGGGTACCTCAGAGGTCCTTCAGCACAACAGGAGGTGGGTAAGTCCCTGGCGTAGTAGCTGGCGCCTGCCTCAGCAGTGAGGAATGGGGGCACGGGAGTGTCAGTTCTGTTATTTGAACAGCAAAGCACAGACACTTCCTAGGACAACCTTACAGGCGGATTTAGTTCAGACAACTGTACATTTGCTTGCACCTTCAAGCTTACAGCACATTAGATCAGTTTGCTAAGGTAGTCTAGGTATGGAAATTAGTACAGGCACCAACTCAAGAACACAGGACTTTATCTCTTAGCGAGAAATGATATATATTACCTATGCTGGGTGTATAGCAGACCATGGACACTCTAAAAACCTTCTCTGGCTCCTGTCCAGGCATTTGATATATGAAGAATTGTACTACAGTGGCAAACAATGTGCAGGTGTAGGTGGAAGAACGGTGAAAATGGCATTTCAACAAAAAAGTTTGCTCTCTTTCTTTCACTTCTCACTAGCTCTGTTTATTGTGACACAATGCATGGTGTGACTGAACTGTGTATTTCCCCACTCACATCTCCCATAATTGGCTGGCAGTAACTAGCGTAATAAAAGGGATGGTGCAATGATGTCACATTATAGTATGTTGTAGTATGTTGTAGTACACATTGTTGAGAAGAAGAGAGGCATAAATCTGTGGGAGCTTTAGATCACTCTTTCTTAAGCTGTCTCATTCTGATTTAAATTTGCTGGAGAAAAACTCTGGGTTCCTGGGCACAGCAGGTAAATCTCAGATGGTTTTCCCTCCCCAAAGAGAGCAGGTTTGCATCTATCTGATACAGCGTGCCCAGTGAGAGTGGTGTAGAGATGCACTCATAGAAAGAAGAGTGCACACATTTATTTTCTGCAGAAGATGAATTCAGCTTCTCTCCATCTTTACTCCTCAAATGACATCTTGATTATTCTATCTATACACCATGAGAACTCTCAGAGTAGAGAACCGCTCCAGTTTTCTGGAAATCCACCAAAGCAAGCTCTAAGTATGAATATTGTCAAAAAGGATTTCAAGACCATGACAAATGGAATTCTTTTTAGTGGCTCAGACCAAGCATTTATGTACTTCCACAGAAGTTGAAACAATCCTTAGCAATAATTCTTAAGCTATCTGATATGGGGGACTGGCAATTTTTTTCCTAGCATGCCAGGGACTAGTACCTTACCTGTGCCCACTGTTTCTTTCTTTGCTGGAAACATGCTGCAAACTGGCAGCTGATGGCTCAAGGACTGATGCCAGTCCACAGACCACTATTTTCAGCAATATTGGTCTATAGTACTGCCAGAGCCAGTAGCAATTACAACACATAGAAACCCAGTAATGGGGTGAGACATTAGGAATTAGGGCAGGTGAAATTTCACTGAACAATAATCTTTTTGAGGGCTTCTCCCAATGGGGAAGAATTTTCCCTCGTTTGTAATTTTTCCTGCATTTATTCTTATAAATAATTTAGTGTCATTTAGCAATTTAGCGATTCCAGTGATGCTTAAATCCCATATCCGGCAAACACGCTGCATTTAATTACTGCCTCTGAACTAGTTGGAATGTGACCCATTCTTGCAGTTTCCTTCCCAATGTAGATTCTTATAATGTGACAAATATAAGCATGGCATTGTGTGTGTGTGTGTGTGTGTGAGTGTATGCATGTGTGTCTGTATGAAGATTTAAATGGCACGTTTGCCACATATTTGATTCCAAGAAAAGAGGAGTGAGTGAGTGAGAGCCAGCATGCTGTTTGTGGTTTGAGTGTTGGGCTATGAACCTGGAGACCAGGGTTTGATTCCTTGCTCGGCCATGGAAACCCACTGGGTGACTTTGGGCCCATCACACACTCTCAGCCCCAGAAAACTCCATGATAGGTTTGACTTAAGGTTGCCATAAGTCAGAAAAAACTTGAAGGCATACAACAACAAATGCACATTGTAATAGTGTGAATTAGCCATCACTGCTGGGGAGGGGAGACTACCTATGAGTTCTTCAGCAGACCATTTGAAAAAGAGATAATAGTACAGAAAGTAGAAATGAGAGCTTTTGCTTGTTAACTGTGACCCCATGTAACCTGAGGGCTTGTCCATTGTCAAGAAAGTGCTGGGCATTCTTCTTAAAAGGGGGACAACACTGATTTTCATTAGCAAAGTGGATTTCAGCTCCTCCCGCTCCTTACCTTTCACTCACAGCTGCAAGGAGGCCTTAGGCTCCTTCCTACCCCTCCAGTGTCAAAAATAAAGTGACTTTTCCAGATCTTCATTCTTTGGAATGACCTTATCAGTTCAGTTCTTCCCGGTACATGAATAGACAGTATTGCAAATTCTGACAATCCTGATAAGTTCTGACCATTGGTTTGCTTGGTGCAAAATGGGAAAAAAAATTGAATTCCTTATCCATCCCTATCTTGAAAAAAACCTAATTCCAGAGAATTATCACTGGAAAACAGGGGAAAAAACCCACAAAAACATACCCAAGCTTGTTTCTATGAAGGTCAATCCGTGGTCGCATGAGAGATACGTAGGATGGCCAAACTGAAAACTGAAGAAGGCTCCTTTTCCTTTCATGGTTGTGCAGAAGTTGGAATTTCAGTCGGTGCTGCTCATCAGGCAACCAGATAACAAGCAATATTTGCTGAAATTACCTCTTCTGCTCAGCCCTTAAAGGAACACGAGCCCTCTCTAGTTTTGACTCTGGCAACCCTAGTACAAATCGGGAATGAACACAACCATTTAGGACAGAGAAGCTATCTCCGTTTTTCAATCTGGTAACCCTGGATGTGCGTTTTGTCTTTAGATCCTATTTAACGTAACCCTAATTTGTATGAAAATTCAGGGGTTTGCAAATCCAATCAATATAAAGGGAAGCAGGGAGGTTTTTCCTTTCACTGTGGCCGATTATTTTCTACAGGATTCATATGTTGTTTAAGCTGGGAAACAGAAATCCTAATAATACAATATAGTTCATACAGAGCTGGTTCATTAAGCCTACCTTCACTGTAGTGAGATGGCAGGAAGTTATATTACTCAGAAGGGTTGACCTGAGACATTTTGCTACCTGAAGCAGAACAAAACATGGGACATATACACACTCTTCTGAGTCAAGGTGCTTAGTGCCCAAAGCCAGACAATTTTTTTTGGCACACAATACAGAACAATGAGAGCAACCATCACAACTGGAGAAGACACTTGACTCTTTAATGGTTGTACAGGAGAGAAAATTTCAGCAGGTGTTGCTTATTTCCTGGTTGCGTGACAAGTAACATCTACCAAAAACCCTTCTTCTACACAGCCATTAAAGGTATAGGTGCTATCTCCACTTTTCAATCTGGTGAGCCTAGATGTGTGTTTTGCTTCTAGATCTTGCACAAAAATGTAGAGGTTTGCAAATTCAGTTAACATAAAAGGAGTCAGGAAGGCTTTTCCGTTTGCTGCGGCTTTTTTTCCTAGTTGAAATCTTAACCTGTTTCTTCACATTAAATAAACACAAATTTTGTTTTTCCCGAAGGGTGTGAAAAAGAAAGGAAGAGAGGAATAAAATTTTCATTAAAAAAAATGAGAGGAAGAGAGGGGGAGGTTTGATTAGAAAATGGTGAGTAAGAGAAAGGTCAACACTTGCCTTCCACTGTTCTAATAAAATTTGCTGGTCCTATGGCTGCATAAAAGAAGAGAAAAAACAAAAACAAAACAGGCAATATACCGCTTCTGCTACAGCTGTAGGCAATTGTAGAAAAGTGAGTGGAAAAGGATGAACGTGCTAAGTTAATCATCTATAAGCTTAAAAAAAATGACCAAACTAGACAGCATTTATATTAAAAATGTAACATTTATATATAACAAGTTAATTTTGAATTGGTGTTTACATTTAAGTTACATTACTACTTTAAAAGCCTTGTCAGAATTAAGGGGGCAAATGCTATTCATCATTTTACTCTCCCCCACCCCCTATCTCTGTTTTGGACTTTGCAGAAAAGGAAGAGTATTAATTTCTGAAAAGCTTTCATTCCTTACCCATTCCACCAAAATCCTTTCTTTTGCTTTCTCTTTCTTCTTCCTTGATAATCTCTTCTCTTCCACACTTCTTAGTTTTCAACTCTCATGTGGATCCATGCAAATGCCCAGAGTTTAAGAACTTTGAAATTTAGTTTCCTGGAAAAGAAGAGCAGTGTCTGTGACACAGAGTCCAATGTGGTGTCTAGCACAGATTGCAAGGAGACCATATGAATATTAAAAGCTCCTTTTCCAAAGTGCCTTCACTACTAGGGACCTAAATCTGGTAATTCCCAAACCTTTGGGACAATGACAACAACAAAAGTCACAAATGCTTTTTTTTTTTTTAAATCAAGACAATTAGGCTTTGGATAAAGAACCAACTGAATAATGTAATAGATCGTGTAAACTGAGTAATGTAAAAATTGTGTTTTTTTAAATGTCTCAATTAATAACTCAATTATTCTGGAGAAATGCGTACACTGAAGCCCCAAATTAAGACAATCACAATTATTAAAAAATATGGTTTGCCTTTTTGTTTACAACTTTTAACTTAATTCTTAAGCTAATTAGTTCCTTTCTACTGCTGTTAGTAGTGCTAATAGCAGCCCAGCTGTAGCCAGGGGGAGAAGATTTATCATGGGTTTTCCATCCTATGTCACATGAAATTTGGACCAGATTTTCATTTCAGGGTTATTCATTTCTGGAACATAAGATGAAGAGAAAAGAGAAAGCCTTGACATTCCTTCCCTTCTCTTTATAATCCGTGATATTACCAAGACCTCAACCTGCACCTGTGAAGAGGTACAGACCACCTTTGCCCTTTAAAAGTCATGAAATCAAAGTGGGCACTTTTTTTTGCTTTGTTTATTCTTTCCTCTTTTCTTTGGGTCCGAGTGCTTATATGAAAAACCCAGAGAGAACTTTCCAGGGTCTCATTGCAACGTGTTTGTAAGGTGGTGTTAAGTGGATTGCTCTCATCAAACAGATTCTGCTCCTAAATAGCTTTTCCTTATTTGCCGATAATATTTCCTTAGACTGAAAGTGGAACTAATGGGAGTGAAGATGTTCGGCTGGGAGGTCAGATTTCAAAGCAGGGGGGGAAGATGATGATCCTGAAATCCAGATGACGCCTCCTGTTAAATATTGTCTCATCTACTGAATCCCCATCTGTCTGATTGGAATACTGGCATAGTAGAAAATTAATTTTATAGGGTCAGAAGCATAATTTTGAAATCTCTCTCTCTATCCTAATGCTTGCTTGCTTACTTACTTTATTTAGACTACTTATATCTCTCTCTTTAGTGCCCCCTCCAAAAGACTTCTACAGGGTCTTACAAACTAAGTGATATAATAGTCCCTGCACTGAGCATGTATCTACACATGCGTAGTTTTGAAATCTGCTAATATATAAAAATATGCAGACAAACATTTCTATGTGGACAGTTGGTAGGACAGATTAACCCATGAGAAAAAGATTTCTTTCAGCTGGGGAAAGCTACACACAGTCACTTCAGAACCGGAGAATATTTTTGGCAAGCAGCTAAGCTCAGGTACGTACCCTTCAAAATTTCCCAGATGAAAACCAGGACCCATATCGCCAAGTGAGATCAGAGTGTGGTCAAGATGGCAAAAGTTAATAATGATTCATATATTATTTAATAATGAGGAAGAACTCACAAGTGAGGAATGGCTGCAGCAGTTTGCTTTTGCCTGAGCCTACTGGGAAAGACAAGATTCCACCACTTCCTCTCCTCTCGCCTCCGATGAGTTGAATGCAAACTACTTTTGCACTATGTACTCAGTATGCAACAATGGAATTAAGCTGAGGACAAAGGAGAGAGTGGCAGGAGGATACATTTTGTATTTACATTTTTCTGGGACCTTTTAAAAGTGGTTGAAAAAGAAGGATGACAGAGGATTAATCGGGAGTGTCCCTGCCAAAGCAGAAGAGTTGGAGGGTATGTAGATACAAGCATTTTGTACATGCGTTCAGTGTAATGTGAGAAAGACAAAAGACCTCAAATCAAATGCAATTTCGTAGAAATATGCACTCACGTCTGTCTTTTGTGGTGATAAATTTTCTTAGGAGTGAGACGTGCTAAGTGGTCACTCTCTATATACTATGGCAAATTATCTTCTATAGGACTCATATGTTATTTAAGCCAGGAAGCAGAAATCCTAATAAAGAATACAAAATAGTTATGCAGAGTTGGTTCATTATGCCTACGCTCACTGTGTTGGGATGGTAGGAAGTTATATTTACTCAGAAGAGCTGACGTAAGACATTTTGCTATCCAAAGCAGAACAAAACACAATTCATACACTGTCTCTTGAGTCAAGGCGCATAGTGCCCAAAGCCAGACAAGTTCTTCTGGCACGTGATACAGAACAAGAGCGACTGTCACGACAACCTAGAAATACATGTTTTCATTCTTGGCTGCCCGCTAGAATGAAAACTGGAGAAAATTCTTGTCTCTTTAATGGTTGTATAACAAAGGGAATTTCACAGGCCTCACTTGTTTGCTGGTTGTGGGAAAAGCAACACCTACTGAAATTCCCTCTTCTATACAGCCATTAAAGGTAAGGAAGTTGTATCCAGTTTTTAATCTGGCAACCTTATGCAATAATAATAAAACAAATAAATGTGCTTCCCTTTTATGACAGATTTGGTGCCAGAGGTGTCCACTTTGCTCTACCTAATGGTAGGTCTGGCCTGCCACCCAAAGTACATCCATGCGCCCAAGAAATTAAGAACATTGAGACTAGTTCACTTGTGAAGTAGGGAAAGAAACTTTCCTGTGGTTGTCAGGTGAAAAAAGGGGTTTTTTCTTTGTTTTTTGACACCATGCCTGCTGCAAGTGAATTGGACCCCAGTGAAATAGGCCTCAGAGCTTTGCTTGGTTGCCAAGGCAACCACCTCTCTTCCCAGCCCTCCTGCTAGACCCAGCTTTGCGTGCAAGGATTGTCCTGAGAGGCAGATTGGGTTGCTTGCAGGTGTCCGGGCCCAGATGATCGATCACAGCCAAGTGGCATGCAAGAGCAGGCAGGAACACTTTTGGCCTTGCCTGTAATAGGAAAATAATCTCTGAAGTCTTAGCTGAATCTCTGATACTTGTTTGTGAGAGCCATGGTACTAATGGAAAAGGACATGTCTCGTCATCCAGCATTGAAGATTAAGGAATAGTAGCTTTGTGAAAGCCAGTGGCAATAAAAGCATAGCAAGGTTGAATTTTTATGGCCATAATACTGTATTTTCTGTTTCTAGGATAAAACCCTTTCAAGGCCATAGAACTTAGAAATAATGCCCAGAATCCCACTGGGGGGTTGTGCCTTGTAAGGAGACTTAGGTCTGCGGGAATTAAAATTGTGCAGTTGTGCAACTCAGTATCCAGTAGAGGGCTGCTGTTACGTCACTACATAGTAGAGATGGAAAAGTGCCTGATGCATATTTGTACCCAGTGCACAGCAGGGACTAATTCACAATGGGACCAATGTGCATTGAATCAGTCCTGATGCACATTGCATCACTCCTGACAAACATGAGGCACCCATGCACTCTTGCTAGTATCCCATTATACATCTTTGCAATTCTGTAACCAAGTTTCTTAGTGCCTCTGCTATGTAACTGTGTATACAAAAAGTTGTTGTTGTTTTTGTTGTTGTTGCTGTGTTCCTTCAAGTTGTTTCCAATTTATGGCAACCTTTGAGGACCAGCATGGAGTAGAGGTCTGAGCATTGGATTGGGGCCCTGGAGAGCAGGGTTCAATTCCCTGCCCGGCCATGGAAAACTACTGGGTTACGTTGAGTGTGTCATACACTCTCAGCCCCAGAAAACCCTGTGATAGGTTTGCCTTAGGGTGTCTGTGTCAGAAATGACTTGAAGGCAAGAAGAAAAAGAAGAGGAAGAAGACTGAAGCCTAGCATGGGGTTACATTACATAAAAGGTCATACAGGATCCCAGCAGATGACTTTCTTATATTAAACAACACACAACCAAGGGAGTCCATGTGTGTGGAATTTGGAAATTATCCAAAGAGTGTGGTAATATTTTATTTATTAGGGATGGAAAAGAAGAGAAAGCTTTTGGGAAGTCACTAAAGACAGAGAGAATGCCACCGAATAAACAAATCAACCCAGATACACGAATGATTAAAGTTAAGGGATTCTTAAAGTAATTTCTGAGTAGGAATAAGCTCTGACAACTTAACAACAACAACAACAACAAAATAGCATCCATACCCCTTTGCATTTGCCTCTGTACCCATGCACAAGGATCTGTCTCTAGGACCTCCTTGGCATGCGAGAAAAAGGAGGAGGGTGGATGGACCCAACTCATGCCCTTTCTCTTCCTCCAGAAGCTTGGAAATGGATCTCTAGCAGCTTTAGGAGCGTGTCAATCCCATTTAGGTCCAAATCCCCATGAACTTTCCTAGCGTGTAAGAGAGGACGCCTGGCAAGGAATCAGAAGGCAGGCACTGAGGCAGCAGCTAAGTGAAGGGGCTGCAGGCGACCGTGTCCGTCTTCAGTGGGGCATCAGAAATGTAATAGAGAACATGACATCGAGCCTGTCGGCGGTGCTCTCACCATTTAGAATTGGACAGACGTGAGAGTGACCGAAAAGTCGTGGTGGTTGTTTTTTTAAAAAACCCACGCATTTTCCACTCTGCATTCCAGGATTCCAGAGTTCTGCTCAGTTCTGCAACCAAGACGACGTTTTGTAAGTGGAATGAGCTGGGCCAATTGATACACTTTAGCTAACACGGTTAGTTCTGCCTTGCTAAATTTGGAATGAGATGGATGTGTGTGAAGTGAGTAAGCAGGGAGGGAGACATACAGAGAGAGAAACTATTCATGGAAAGTTGTGCCTCAAAGAATAATAGGGACAATACTGATGCGGTGTATCCCATGGACCCTGCAGTTCACCTGTTTCAGGGATTTCAGCTTGGTCCTCTGCCCTTCTAGGCTACTCATGGGAACAGCCATAGGCCGTCTGAGTGCCTGACTTCCTGTAATTGGCATGCATGGATTATAAGGCAAAAGGTGTCTGGTCCTTTCTATGGGTAGCTAGGGTTGCCTCTGAGTGTATGCAGAGTGCCCTTAGCTGACTTTCACCCTTGCTGCTGTACTGGTTCACTAAATAAGACAGGCAGTAAATAACACAACAAAAAAGGCTTAATTTTCAAAGAGGTAGCAGTGTGAATCTTTAGCAAAACAACAGTTGTGTGGCACTTTCACGACTAGCCAATGTCTTGTAAACGTGAGTTTTGATGGATTTCAAGCTACTTTGTCAGATGAATGGAAGTCTGGGTATGTATTCGATGGCATACATCGCTGGGTGTGCGTGATCAGATTGAAACTGGATGCAGAAATTTTATTATTAGCACTGACTGTGACCAAAACTGTTGTGATAATTCAAATATCCAGGCAATAAGCAAGGCAGTTAACACATGCAGTGTATAGCCAGAGTTTAGCAGGCTGGCTGGCTTAGTGCTAATCTCTGCGGTGATTCATGGAGACCATAACATATACAAATCTACACAGTGAAAAAGAATAGTGGCCATCTCTTATATGGGGGTCATATTCAATCCCATAAACTGTATGTGCATGAAGAAAACCCCCAGTCCCAGTCCCTCCTGTCTTTATATCCTCCTCTTCTGGCAAATGTCCAAGTAGATGAAATTCCAGCCAGGGCATTATACATCTGCCTGGTTGGAAATCCTAGGATTATTTCCTGCAGTCATGATAAACAACAATGCTGAAAAAGGAAAACACTTTCCAATCTCCCATAAAAGATGAATTCATTGCAACTTTTTTTTTTTTTACTGCAAAGATGTTGAAACTGGTCAAACCAAACAGAATGTGCTTTGTGCTCCTAACAGAAAAGCTGTAACATATTCATTTCAATATCAGAACATCTGAGTCCATGTGCCTGCCACCAACATGGTGGTATGATCAAACTGCTCAGCAAGTAAATCTTCTGTTTAGTCAATTTATCAGTGTTTAGCCAATTAGCACATTTTCATTGACTAAAAGGCTGTTCCTGACAAGTTAGGTAGCAGATTCCACCCCCCGTTAGTATTTAATAGTGTGTGTGTAGTGTCATCTTATATGTGCCATTCCTATTTTCATGAACTGCAGCTTCAAAGTTGTGTTTGTGGCTCTCAGCCTTGTCAGACTCTCTGTCCATTTTCTCTTCTCCAAATGAATTTCCTCTCCTGACAGCCTCCAATAATAGCAATTTGGATTTCAAATAGTTAGTATGCAGGCATGTGTATATACATGCACACACACACAGAGAGGGGATAGTGTGTGTGCGCGCGCGCGTGTGTGTTAGAAAGAGAGTTTAACATCTGAAATTCCCATTTCCATATACCCCAAGTGTCTCAGTTTTCTAGAGGCAGTCCTAATTAATCTTCTGTTGCCCCACTTTTTCAGCTGCTTTTAAAATGTTCCAGGTTTTCCCTCCTCCTCCCACTTTCCTCCGTTTCCCCAGCTTTCTTCCATTGCTACAAAATGTGCTCAAAGTACAAAAGTGGTTTGCACTTAGTTAACTCAGAAGAAGGGAGAGGATAGGAGGAAACAGAATCTTGCCCTTCCCAGTAGATTCGGGCATGAACAAACTGCTGCAGCCTCTCCTAGATAAGGTGTTCTTCCTCATCAATAACTTTTGTCTGTACTCTGATCTTGTTTGGCCATATCTGTCCTGTTTGTGATCTGTGAAATAGTGGAGGTTTGTGTTTTTCAAAATCAGACATGGATTTGCAGTTACCTCTATTATTAAAAAAAAAAATGTGGAAGAGACCTAAGATTCTCAGAACTGACAAATGTGCAGACTATTAAGATGTTGAACAGTCCAAATGTTTCTCATGTGCTGTTATCTTCCATTGTTGTTGCTGTGTGCCTTCAAGTTGTTTCTGACTTAAGGCAACCCTAAGGTGAATCAACCACACCTTTTTTCTGGGGCTGAGAATATGTGATGCACTCAAGTCACCCAGTGGGTTTCCATGGAGAAGCAGGGAATTGAACCCTAGTCTTCAGTGTTGTAGTCCAATGTTCAAACCATTACACTGTGCTGGTTCTCAGCCTTCCCAATGCCCTGCAATACACACACATAAGAAAGACATGGATGTTGAATGTACATGTATACAAACTGGACAGTCACAGAGGGATACCTTCTGTACCTCCTACAATTGTCCAGTTTGTATATATGTACCTTTGGTGTCCATATCTTTCCTACGTGCGTGTATAAAGAAGTGTGAATCATGCATCTCCGAACTTGCTGCTGTTAAGGTTTAAGGATGATGTGGGGCAATATTTTGGGGGTGTCAATATGTTGGGCCTGACAATCAGTCTGTCTCTGTACAATACAAACTGGAAATAAAAAAATGTTTTAAAAGAGGAAGAAGCATGGAGGAAGCATGGCAGTAGAAGCCCATTCTATGCTTTGCAATTACACTGTGCTTCTCTGGACTTGACTGTTTGGCCTATGCTTGTGTGCGGAGGGTGAAAAAATGCCCCTATGTTTCAAGGTCACTGAGAGGCTTCCTGGCTGCTAGAACACTCTAGAGAGCTGCACGGGAGGCAAAGATGGGCATGGGCAAGGTTTCATCCTAGAGGGCCTCTGCAGCAGCTCTAGGATGGCTCTATTTATTGCTTCAGCCCAGGGGAGAACACATAGTGAGGAGGATATGTCATTCATTGCCATGTGTTAAGAGAAGGGTGTGTGTTTGTGTGTGTGGCATCAAATGCCTGCCCTCCTTTTCCCTTGTCCTGCAAATAGGAGCTGGTGTCTTGTCTGATTTAGAGAGATTCACTCTGAAGTTTCTTCTGGCCCTGACAGATGGAGACACACTGCATGGCTAGGGTGGTGAATGCAGAAGAAACTCCTGTTCTTGCTTCTGTATCTACACATGTCCCATTAGGGTTCAGGACAAAAGATAAATCTTAGAGGGAGCAATCCTTCCTGCATGCAGAAAAGTGCTGGGAGAAAAGGGAAACATTTGAGGGCAGCAATATAAGTGATGCTGCTACACAAGGGGTTCTGTTAGATATTGTGCATATGTGTGTGTGCATTCATGCACTAATGTGAACACAGATGTTTGCACATGTATGTTGCTGATGCATACCTTCAAATTGTTTCCAACAATTTGGAAATATCCTATGCTAGCATTTTCTTGGCAAGATTTGTCCAGAGAGCATTTACCGTTGCCTTCTGAGAAAGTGTGACTTGTCCAGGATCACCCAATAGATTCTTGTAACCGAGTGGGGATTTGAACCCTAATTTCCCAGAATCCTAGTCCAGCATTCAAACTATGGTTCTGCACTGGCTTTTGTATGTGTATATGAGGGACTACAGCAAAAGCTTTACAATTTTGCAAGCCTTTCATCTGTAATGATTGCAGAACCAAAAGAGACATCTCAGAAGAGCTGATACACAGATATGCATCTCCTTTCTCAAACTGCCCATGACCATCGTCATGTGAGTGGAGGATTCTCGCTTGAAGCACAGAATTTGTATTCCTTCCATTTGTGGTCTAAGCCAAAGATTCTCAACCTTTGATCCTCCAGCTATTCTGGACTTCAACTCCCAGAAGCCTCCACCAGCCTCGCCATTGATGTTGGATTCTGCGAGCTGAAATCCCAAACAGCCAGAAGACCAAAGGTTGGGAATGGCTGGTCTAGACAGCAGCACATTGACCAAGCTCTGTGCTCACCAATTGCAGTCTTCTCCCAGGCATGGCTTATCACAACCAAGGCAGAATGATAACATAAATCCCTTCAACCCAAAGGTGTTTTATGATCTTTCTGGCTTCTGTGGCTGGCGGGCTTGGAAATGTGACTGAATACTTCAAAAGCATTCATGCAGACAACACCAGAAATAAACATCCAGCTTTAAAACACTACCAGAAAACGTTGCTGCTGTTGTTGTATGCCTTCAAGTCATTTCTGACTTAGGGCAACCCTAAGATGAATCTATCACAGGGTTCTTTTCGCAAGATTTGTTCAAAGGTCTCTCTTTGCCTTCTTCTAGGCTCTTGCTAGCATAGCTGAAATCAGATGATGAGAAGGGGATTACTTTATCAGCGTGAGGATGGTCACATGTTCTCCAGCCCTATTCTAGAGATTCAGAAGTAGGTGCTATGTCATGTAGTGAGTTACAATCACAACAATATTTTAACAAGGTGCCTCTGCCTGATTTCCAGGAATTCTACATTGTTACCATACCACAATGTACTCTTTTCAGAAGGTACAGCTCTTTCAAGGTGGGCTGGAGGGGGTGCCCCTTGAACAAAATGAGAGGAACGCCTATTTCTGCCAGCCTGGTTGCCGTAGCCTAAGAGCCCTATCACACTACACTGTTATAGCACTATTATTTCACTTTAACTGCTGTGGCAACAATCTGTGGAATTTCGCAGTTTGTAGTTTAGTGAAGCTCAAGAGCTCTCTGACTGAGAATTCTAAATTCTCCTCCTTAAACTGCAAATTCCAGGATTCCATAGGATGTTGCTGTGGTAGCTAAAGTGGAATAATAATGCCATAACAGTGTAGTGTGATAGGGTTCTCAAACTGGATCTAATCCATTATGATTCCCTCTGCATTCTGATTCTCCACATGGGAATAACTCCTTCTAAGACAGAAAGTGGGCAACTGAAGCAGGCCTATGGAACAACCTTTTCCCCTGAGTTTCTAGAAGAGGTAGTTCAACTTTGAGGGAAGAGGGTCCAGGAAGCTCGGAAGGCTTGAGGGTCATAAAAATCATTGTTGAGGGCCATAGTCAGTCACAGGAGCTCATTTTGCCCATTTCTGTTATAAGGAATCCATGAAAGGTCATCTTGACTAGCCCTCCGACCATAGCAAAACTGACTGGTGTCAAAGTCTTATGGTTCAAATGAAAAAGACATCTGCTATGAACAGAATGCTGACACAATAAGCCAAGGGAAGCATGCCTGCAAGAGCAGCATTTAGCAGTCTCCTTGTCCTCACCCACCTGCTCATAAAATTGATCTGCCACAGAGTAAGGCATAGGAAATCCATCTTACTTCTGCTCTGCTGTGCTCATGCCTTTTAACATTTTGGGAGTAAGCTAATAGATCTCTAGTTTAGTGGTAAAGTTGGCCCAATATATTTAGCTGTTTGAGGTGGAGCTGTGAATGGGGCCCTTTGCATTCCCAGGGTGCACAGTACCGAAAGGCCTCTCGAAGCCATTTTGAGGCATGAAAATCCTGCAAGTGCCTGCCCCAATGCTGTCAGAAAAAAGTAAAACAGTGAAACAACCCCCCCTCATAACTAGATAATGGTTTGGGGGCCTCTCATGACCTCCAAAATCTGGTACTTGAGCCAGATACTTCACCTTGCCCAATCCAGCCCAATCCTATGGTATTCATGGAGTAGCCATACGCTTATTGGTGCCTTGATGGTGATTGTGTGTGCACGCAAATACACACACACACACACACACACATATTCAATAGGAAGCTCATTATGTGGCCATATGGTTGTAAATCTATAACATATTCTCCATCTCCAGCCGTCCTGATTTGGCAAGGACAATCCATAACCCTCAGTTGTGGCTCTTGCATAGGCATCTAAGAATAAGCTAGGCTAGAGGGTCAGGGCATTCCCAACAGCCAAAGAAGGAAGCCAGGTATGGAATGAATTAGTTCCAGATCATTTCCCTTCTGTTTCACATTTTCATAGCTTCGCTCCATGCCCAATAAAATCAACACTCCCAGGGAAAAGGGGCAACACTGACAGAAGATCTATTTCTGTGGCAGAAAAATGGGGACTCACTGACAAAATGGGCAAGGAAGCTTAAGCTGTTTGGAACATTTTCATCTGGGCACTGGAGAAAAAAAAAGAAAAGAAAAAAAAGGAAAGGAAAAAGAAGGAAAAAACAAAGCCCCAATTCTCTAGGCTTTCAAATCTAGCTTAGAGAAGAAGGTCATTTCTGCCCTACATTGTTATAGTGCTATTGCTCCACTTTCAACATCTTATGGAATCCTGGCATTTACAGTTTAGGGAGGGCCCTTTAGAATTCTCGGCCTCAGTAAACTACAAGCCCCAGAATTCCACAAGATGTTGAAAGTGCAATAATAGCACTATAACAGTGTAGTGTGGAAATGCCTGAAGTAACAAGCAGAATTCAACAACTGATGGAACAACATACAATTGGACATGTGTGTGATGGGAGGCATCTCCAAAAACCATAGGACAACTAACACTATTTAAAACAAACAAACAAACACCCTATAATGATATTGGAGGTAAGGCTAGTGTTGTAACCAGAGCTCAGAAAAGTTATTGTTCTGAACTACAGTTCCCAAAATCCACAGCCAGCCTGGTCAACAGATTCTTGGAATTGTAATCTAAAACGGTAACTTTTCCAGGCCCTGGGAGGAACAAATATGTGAAGTTTGTTGTTGCATAACCTATCGGTAAGATTTATTCAAAGGAGGATTGCCATTATCTTCCTCTATGGTTGAGAGAGTGTAACATTCCCAAGGTCACCCAGGGTGCCTGTGTGGTTTAGTAGGGATTTGAATCCTGGCTTCCCAGAGTATTAGACCGACACTCGGACCACTACACCATGCTGCTTCTAAAAAGATCCTAATGTATCTTAATATGTTTGACAACACAGTCCAGCTGGCCGGTACTTCTGGCTCATCAGGAAGCTCTCATAGTGGAAATGGCATCTATGCACAGCTTTAAAAAGTGTCATGTTTCATCCTAAAAAAAAAAAAAAAGACACTAATCCATTTTTTTTTTCTAGTTAGTGAGCAATCTTAAGGGCACCTAAGGCTTCAGACAGATGGGCAAAAGCAATGTAGATTCTCTTCAGTTGTCTTACTTCCCCATCCTCAGAATTTCTAATGATGCCACAACAATGGGGTTAGAACTGAGAGTAACTGAATTACGAAATGAAATCTCTTGTTTTGTTGGACTGTTTTTCGTGAAGACCTCACTCCTGAGCCCTACAAGGAGTCACATCTCTCATATGATCTAAGAGGTAATATGGCATCACCACTAACACTGCATTTATAAACTGCCTGGAGAAAAGAATGCCTCTGTATCTTTCCTTTGGTTGCATCTTCAGCCAGGGTAGGGAACAACTCCATTCCCCATGTATCTTACTCATGAAGTAGAAGTCTAGAATATTCATTTCAAAATCATAATTTCTATTAATGAAAGCTGTATATTCAACAAAGCTTCCTCAGATTTCCTTGGAGTGACATAGGTAGCCTTCCTTCTACAAAGTGCCTATGGCTCCTTCCATTCACTGCATTCTAACACAGTTCAAGCCCAAACAGCTTTTGACCCATGGAATCGTATTCTGTCAGAGATGCTCAATTTTGTTGTTTAAAAAAAATTAACAATCCTACAAGAAATATATTCAGCTTGGTGTGGAGCATTTGAAGAGGTACTTTGAGACATAATTCATATTCCCCTAACAAAAAAATCTCAGACTTTCTCATTTTGTTTGCTACCTTTAGATATGTGGCATTGCTCTCTTCTTTGTGCATTAATAGAACTGAAAGGTTGTGGTTATAGTTATTAGTTGTAGCTGTAGCAAGAAATGTCAGATTATGAGAACTGGCTCAAATTGACTTTTTTTCCCTATTCCCAGCACTTTTATTTAGCTAGAACTTCTAATTCTTTCCACTTTTCAGACAATTAATTTCAGCTATACTAAGCAATTTCTTTTGTATTCCTTATAGAGTTTGGTCATGGACCCGACCTTGGGTATGGAGGCCCAGGCCCTCCTAGAAGACATGTTGGAGATCACTGCCCAGAGTCTTTTACACATGGAAGTGACTGAGCACTACCAAATCATCAAGGAGCTGGGAAAGGGGAAATATGGCCAAGTGGTACTGGTGACACACAGGAAAAGAGGTAAAGCTACATTGTGCTATATACTCTGGTAAACCTAAATACCCTAAAGCCACCAGATCCCATCTGATCTTGGAAACTAAGCAGTCAGTCCTGGTTAGCAGTCCTGGATGAAAGACTACCAACAAATGTACTCTAGGCTATATTTCAAGCATGTAGCTGGAAAAACTACCTCTGAGTATTCCTTGCCTAAGAAAATCCTATGGAATTCATGGAGTTGCCATACACTGATCGGTGCCTTGAAGGTGATTGGATTGTGTGTGTATGCAGATACACACACACACACAGAAAACCATATTCAATAGGAAGCTCATTATGTGGCCATATGGTTGTAAATCTATAACACACTCTCTATCTCCAACCATCCTGATTTGGCAAGGACAATCCATAACTCCCAGTTGTCCTACTTCTTCAGCTGCTTTTAAAAGGACTCATTTGCTCTCTCCTCCTCCTCTCACCTTCCTGCTTTTGTCTTCAGCTTATTTCAGTTCCTACAAGCTGAGTTCAAAGTGCAAAAGTAGTTTATACTCAGGGCCTTTTCACACTACACTTATTATTGTGTTATTATTCCACTTTCAACCTCCTATGGAATCCTGGAGTTTAGGGAGGGGCATTTAGAACTCTCAGCCAGAGAAATCTTTGGCCTCGGTAAACTACAAACCCCAGAATTCCACAGGATGTTGAAAGTGGAATAATAACACTGTAACAGTGTAGTGCAGAAATAGCCTTTATGTGCTGATGACAATAGACTTTATGCTAGAGTTTTACAATGCCTGAATAGGACTTTTAGGATCTCCAGAACCAGAATTGGAATGAACATGTAAAATAAAATTAGTATCTAGGGATATGTATATATTTTGGGTTTGTACAGGATCAAGCCTGGTTAGTACTTGGAAGAGAGATTGCCAGGGAATATCAGGCCATATTCAGAGGAAGGCAATGGTAAACCACTTTTTTGATTATTCCTTGCCTAAGAAAATCCTAACAAATTCTTGGGGTCACCTTGTAATGCTGGCTATGATACCGCAGATGGGGGCTTCCAGATATCACTTTGAGATCATTTAATTCGGCCTTTGCTAGACCCCTCTCCGTTGCCCCGCTGCACGTGTTTGGGTTGTTTTCCGTACAGGCACGTACTGGCTGCGGCTGATTAATAGCGCACATTCCATTCTCCATTCAAGCCAGCAATCCCCAAGCCTCACGTAGCTTTAGGGAACTCCCATACCCACACTCCACAATAGCAGCGCGGCTTCCCGCCAAGTTATAACTTTTCAGAGGGCCATCAACCTACCGGCCACTCTATTGTCTTTCAATGCAAATCCCATCATGCTAACACTGACCTCACCAGATCCTTTTGTCTAGCACCAAACCTCCTTTGTTCCTATCTGGTTTGCCATAGCCGACAGGCATGTTCCACCCTATATAAGGTCCTCATTTTGAGACTTCGTTGGTTCCCTTTGAACATCCATCCCGTCCTGCTGTTGGTTTGTTCAGGAGTTCCCCTCAGCAACCACGCTGAGCCCATCTTCTTCTGCTCCAGTTTCTTCAGGACAACGCGACCAGGTGTCGTATCACCCGTTCTCCCTCTGTGTCTATTTCCTCGCTCTTTAAGTTAGTAGGTAGCGTGCGTGTTGTCTATTTGTTGTTTATGTTTAATAAAGTTCCTATGGTTTATCTAAACCCTGTTGGCTTGCTCCCTGACTTGAAGCCGTAGAAGGGTTGAAGATCTCGCTACGTTACCCTGCCTCTTGCTAGCTAAACAGTGCTCGGAGTTCTAATTTCCCCACATTGGTATTTTAATTGGCAAGGCTGGGCGCCCCTCGTGGGACCCCCCTAATTTTCAGGGTAACAACCGTAAGTCAAGAGTTGATGTGAAGGTATAGGTTTCTACATGGAGACTTTTTCATTAACTGAGCTTGCTAGACATCAGGCAGCAAGAGGACTGGAGTCTTGCTTTCTCCTTAGCACAGAGGCCTGAATTACAGGCAAATTACAATACGAAAAGCATGACTATACCACATGAAGGGTAATTCAACAAGGGAGGAGACAGAGGACATATTTAATATTTATCAGATCGTCTTTCTATCTGCAAAACAGTGAGAACAGCCATGTAAATGGAAGCTGAAGTTACAATATGAAACTGCAATTAATCTGTAAGTACAGCATTGGGCAGGAAAAAATAAGGTTGCAGAAAGGCAGGAAAAAGAGAAATATAGAAATAACTCTGTTTTTATTTTACCCAGGCTTCAGGGTGTGTATTGCTGACTGCTTCAACAATTCTCGGTGTAACCTTGTCCCTTTTCGCATGGCATTTCCGATGCGAAAGGGCCCCTTGAGCATCGTGCACATGTGAAGAGCGGTCCATACGATGCACTCACATTTGCGAGACGCTCAAGGGCCTGACGTGGACTGTGCATGCATTTTTTCATTTTCGTCTTGAAGCTGAAAATGCTGCGTGGTCGCGCATCGCTCTGGGGCCCTGTACGCACTTACCTGGTGTGCGGAGCCTCGGGAGCCAGGCCAGTTGCGCTTCCTGTCCAGTGCAGCTGGGAAAGGTCCCAGGCTGCACTGCGAAAGGAAGAAGCAGGGCATTCGCACGAGCACGAAGCTCGTGCGGAGCTGAACAGGCAGGGAAGCATGAGCACCGCACCTCAGCACCGCGAAAAGGGTCGTTTCACCTTATTATACAAATAATCATTATAAATACTGTGCCATTTATTTATCTATTTGTTTACATATGAACTGGAATTGAACTAATTGGTTATATGGAACAAATTGGTGGTTTCATTTTTTTTATTGCCCTGAACTGGAAGCAAGTGAGAACAATTTCGGTTTCAGCTGAACTTGAACTGAAAATAACTGATTTAGTCCCACTCGCTAGTCCTGTGTACAGAGTGCAATATGTTATTATGAAAGAGTTGTTCTGTATTTTGACTATTAAGATATAACTTGTCCTTTATTTTCAAACTGCTTTTTAAAAAAGTAACCATGGCGTCTTGAACTGCATGTGTACCAGCTTTCTATCTGTGGGGGAAATACATTTATTGACATTTTCAAGCACTCATCTGTCGGCATCTCATCCACTTTTGTCTTTCTCAACTTTCTTGCAGGGACTCCTATGGCTCTCAAGCTGTTGCCTAAGGCTAGCACCAAGCTGCAGAACTTCTTGTATGAATACTGTGTGGCACTTTCACTCTCTGCACACCCTGCCATCATTGGCATGTTTGGCATTGCTATAGAATCCAGCCAACACTATGGCTTTCTCTATGAGGCAGCCCTCCACAGAGACCTCATCTCGATCATCAAGCCCAAGGTAAGGAATCTGCAGACATTCTACATCAAACTCCTATACAAATGTGAGTCCCATTTTAGAGAGAAAGGAATGGTGTAAGCCTAACAAAGAACGAAGATAGGCAGAGGGAGATATTACCACTCTGCCAAGGAAAGAGATTCCCTGACAGATTGTTCCCTGTGCCCTTCAGATTAAATTTATTAATATTATGTTTTACTTCTGAACTTATGAGGACTTTCTTATTGTTATGTGCCTTCAAGTAATTTCCAACTTACAGTAACTCTATCACAGGGTTTTCTTGGCAAGATATTTTTTCAAAGAAGGTTTGCTGCTGTCTTCCTCTGAGGCTGAGAGAGTTAGACTTGCCCAAGGTCACTCAGTGGGTTTCTGTCATATACTGGATAACCCACACTCCACAAATTTCACTCAGAGGTAGGCAGTAGTTTATTTATAAAGGTGTGACTGACACAGCTCACTTCAACCAAAGTTGCTGAGACCTAAAACATACATGTAGCTTACATCTTTTTATATGTAACCATTCCAAAATTTAGGTGTGCAAAGCTGTGATTAGTGAGGGCAATAAATCACACCACTTCTCAGACAATTTCCAGAACCCTGTTTCCTACTTCTTGCCATCCTTGAATAGTTTGACCCAGGCACATATTTCCTGGACCTTATCTCACAGACACAAAGTTCCCAAAACACAGAGCTTCTTCAGGCTACACTTTCATTTTTCACTGTATCTGTTTTTCCCCCATCACAAAGCACATTGTAGCAATAGGTAATAAAGCAATTAGCAGTTGACACCTTGTAACAAATCGAGGCAAACCCCAGTACAGATACACTGTTGCAATAATTAACACAGGATAATTTGTAGCAATTATAGTTGAGCGTCGTAGAAATACATATTATTTACTTCTACAACGGTTAAATATGTTGATTCAATACACATCCAGAAGACTTAGCTCATTTCCCATGGCAGGGGTCACACATCCTAACAGTTTCCATGCCCAAGTGAGAATATGAACTCCGGGCTCCCAGAATCCTAGTCCAGACTCAAACTGCTATAGCACACTGGCTCAAATGAGGACTAGAAACTACCATTTATTAAATAGATTAAAGTGGAATTCTTAGCTAAGTTGCAGTTTAAGTTAAAAATGTTATTTAAAAAAATATTAAAAACTAGCAGTTGTTAATTACTTATTTTAAAGGCAGATGGGGAAATTCAATGATAGCAAGCTTTATAGATTGATGAAATTTAGAGGTATGATGTAAAGGAATGTGATTTAGTTTTTGATTCTTAAGATAAAGAATATCTTCTAGCAAGGTACAAATATAGTATATAGAATACAATTTATAGAATTGGTAAAGAATGTTTAGATAATTTTGTAAGAAATAATAGAGTAATCATTAAAGAGGACATAGTAGAATCAAACAAATATATGATGTAAAGAAAATAAATTCTGTTCTATATTGTTAGGATTATACACTCAAACTAGGGGGGAGTATGAAAGTATGTGTATGAGTTATGAATGTTATCTCAAAATGTTGGAAGATCAAGTGTAAGTAAGCAAATATGAATAACAAAATTGTTAAGTGTTTTTTATCCTAATTAAAAAAAATACTATGGGATAGAGTATGTTCATGCTTGCAAAAGGACATGCTGATTCTAATGCCAGTTGGTCTTGTGGCATACCACAGAGACAAGACAATTATTCATTTTATTTCCCCAAGTGAAAAAGGAGGGAGTTTTGTGTTTCAGTGACCAAAAGGTAATAGGCAGGTGAGGAGATCTGAGATTGTAAAACCACCTAATCCTTTCTTATCTGACCAGGCTGGCATCCCTGAGCCGGCAGCTAAGCTCTGTGCCAAGCAGCTGGTGAGCGCACTGGACTTCATCCACAGCCGGGGTTTTGTGTACCGAGATGTGAAGCCTGAAAATATCCTGCTTTTTGACCGCCATTGCCAATGCATCAAACTGACCGATTTTGGCCTGACAAGACCCCAGGGCACCCTGTTGCGTCTTGTGGCTGGGATCATCCCTTATACTGCACCTGAGCTGAGCCGTGGCACTGGCGACACTCCGGGCCTGCCCATTGATGCCAGCCTGGATGCCTGGGCTCTTGGGGTGTTGATCTTCTGCCTGCTCACCGGCTACTTCCCTTGGGAGAAGACGGTGCCTGAGGATTCCTTCTTTGATGACTTTGTGATCTGGCAGGAATCTGGGTTGGATGAAGACTTGCCTTTTCATTGGCGACCACTCTCACAAGATGCAATCACCATGTTGCGAAAGCTCTTGGCTCTGGAGCCCACCAAACGTGGCCCTGTCCGCTGTGTGCTCAGCTATCTTGATCGGCCATGGCGAGCAGAGACGGCTCCCAAAGATCCCCTAGTGAAAAGTTGAAGCAATTTGATGGGCAGAGGGAGAACAGCATTAAACCCCTCCTAATGTGGGGTGGGAAGGGGAACATCTTGCCCTCCAGATGTTGTTACACTGCAATTCCCATTTAACTTGGCCAGTATAGCCACTGATGATGGATTGCTCACCTGTGCACTGATGATAGAGCACAGGTGAGCAAAGTGTGGCTCATGGCTTGCATGCAGCCTTCTCCAAGAGTTGTTATAGGGGCCCTAAGAAGCCCCCCAGAATCTTTCAAAAATGGGGAAAATCTTTTTTGTTTTACTAAAATGCTCCCCATGCCCAGTTTTATCATTTTCCAGTTTACTTCCTGTTTTTTAAAAAGGCCTTTCCTGGGCCTAAGTCCAGCGGGGGGAAACAGGGGATAATTGAAACCCTGACTGAAACGGAAAATAAAGTAAAATAAAATAAAGAATGTAGACACAGTAGGACTTCAAGGTTCATGAGGAAACAATGTGCCACCCCAAACTCTGGCACTTTCCTATGCCTGACAGAGAGGAAAAAGTGTTCTTTATCTCTATCTAGATGTAATATTGGTTGCAGCATTTTTTTTGTGGTTTCAGTTTGTAAACTACCTTTTTCTAGTCAAAGCAGAAGTCTAGAAATTTGAATGTCTGCAAAACTTACAACATTTGCCAATATATATTTACATATTTGAGGCAGGGAAGCATACCCTCCAATATTTCACAGATGAAAACCAGGGTCCTTTTTGCACAGTATTTGCCATTCAAAAGGGCCCCTCGAGAATTGCATGAATGTGAGGAGCAGCCCACATGACGCACTCACAATCGTGCGACGCTCCAGGGTCTGGCAGGCGCCTATCGCGCACTTTTTCATTTTGGCTTTCAGCCAAAAATGGTGCGCAACCGCACATCGCTCCAGGGCCCCGTGTGCACTTTCCATGTGTGTGGAGCTCCAGAGGCATGGTGCTTGCGCTGCCTGCCCCAGCACAGCCTGGGAAAATCCCAGGCTGCACTGCGGAAGGAAGAGATGGGGCTCTCACGCGAGTGGGCAGCAGCTGCAGAGCTGAAGGAACTGGGATGTGAGAGCCTCTCGCTAGAGGCTGCTTGCACCATCCCACACCCTAGCTCCGTGAAAAGGTGCATTGTGGAAAGGGTCCAGGACACATGTATCCAAACAACACCAGAATGCGAACACATAAGCTAGAAGAAACTGTAGTGGTTTGCTTTTCCTTGAATCTATTGGGAAGGAGAAGATTCTGTCCTCTTCTCTGCAACACAGTTGGGCCATTTCTGCCCTACACAGTTATACTGCTATTATTCCACTTTCAATGTCCTGTGGAATTCTGGGGTTTGTAATTTACTGAGGTCAAACAGCTCTCTGACTGAGAATTCTAAAGGTCCCTCCCTAAACTACAAACTCCAGGATTCCACAGGGTGCTGAAAGTGGAATAATAGAAATGTAACAGTGTAGTGTGGAAAGGCCCTTAGTTAAGTGCAAACTACAGTGAGCCCTTGGTATCTGCTAGGATTTGATTCTAGGACCCCCTCCATGGATAACAAAATTTGTGGGTGCTCATATCCCATAATGTATAATGGTGTAGTAAAGTGGTGTCCCTTATATAAAATGGCAAAATCAAAACTGGCTTTTTGGATTTTTAAAAAAAAATGTTTTAAAGCCATATTTGGTTGAATCTATAGATACACAGTCTGTGGGTATGGAGGGTTGACTGTATTTTAGCACTTTGACGTTAGTTTGTGCCACTGAAGTAAACTGAGGACAATGGGAGAACATGGGAGGAGGAGACTGGGAGATTTTAAAAGTAGCTGTAAAAGTGAGATAACAAGTTTAATCAGGACTGCCCTTACTGAACTGGCACAGTTGGAAGATTCTGAGAAGGAATAACACCCCTCTTCCAAGTAGTATTTGGCAAGTGATTAAGATTATTGTCTTAATTATTTTTATGAACACACAAGTTCTTTCTAAAACTTTCCTACAAAGATCAAATTTTAAATCGTTAAGTTTAAAAGTTTGATTAAGTTTCTGACAATTTTCTAAAATTTGAATTCCAAAATATTGTTTCAATTCTTTGAGATAGGTCTGTGGTCTCCAACGCCTGCCAGAGTCACCCCAGTTTTTACAGTAAGCTATTTATCACCCATAGAGGCCTGATGTCAGAAGAACTCAGTTGTGTGACTGCAACGTAAAAAGAAATTGCATGCACGATTGTTTTATTACATTTCTTTACCTAAAGAATTATTTATAAATGTTTCACAAATAGCTTTTCTTCTTTCTTTTTCTTTTTTTAAAGGAAAAATAATGTAGCATAAACTTCTAGACATTTTTCTGAAATACTTGATTTTTAAAAAATCCCTTTGAAATGCCAAACCTTCAGAGTACTATCGTAGTTTACCCTTATCGTCTACAGTTCGCCCTCCACAATAGTTAGGGTTAGGAGCACTGAAAAAGTGGGAAAAAAGCAAATATCAAAATGCGTTGTGTGTGTCTATGGGAAGGAGGCCAAGGCATGGTGGGGAGAGCGGGCACCCAGAGTCCAACCAGGTCCAGGAAAAGAGAGGGAAAAGGAGTGGGTTGGTATGGTGGCCCTATATGTCTTCTTCTTGCCCATCTCCTTCTTTCGATGTGTGATGGGCACTGGGAGAGGTTTGTGGGGTTGAGAACTCAGGCTGTAATCTGTGCTTAGTTGGCCAGGCAGCGGCTGGTAAAGCAAGAGGAGGACCAGAGGCAGGTTTTTAAAGAGCTGCATGGACTGAGTGGAGTGGATGAGAGGGAACGTTCCCCTGGAAAAGAAGGGCCTGGAGTGTGTGTGTGGGGTGAGGGCGGGGTAGGGCTTGGAGATACTTGCAGATAATCAAATCCATGAAAGTGAGACCCACAAATGTGGAGAGCTGACTATAGGATGTTTCCTTTCATTCTCCATGACTTGAATTAAAAAGGAAGTGTTTTCCTTCTTGGTACAGATACTGTAGTAGCTGTTTTGAGTTCCAGATGGGAGAAAACTGGCATATAAATTGAACAAACAAACAAGCAAACAAACAAACAAACAGCACAATGGCTGTCTATGGGTTTTGAGAGAGATTCAACATCTCACAGTGAAGTTTACCTCCCCCAATAACTTCTCCAAAAACAGAATCATATAATTGTAGAGAAGATGCCAACCACAGATACAGGGGAAACGTCAGGAGAAAATACTAATAGAACACAGCCTCAAAGTCCAGAAAACCCACAACAACCTAAGTTTCAGAATTGTTGACCAAGGGTCATTTAGTTCAATCTGCTGCTAGAAAATCACAGTTAAAGCACCCCTGACAGATGGCCCCTAACAGAAAACCTCCAACAAAGGTGAATCTACCATTCCACTATCGAACAGATGTTACCATCAGGAAGTTATTCATAATATTTAACTGGAATCTCCTTTGTTGTAATTTATATCCATTGGTTTATATCCACTGGAGCACCAAAAATTATCTAAGCATGTCTCATTTTCCACATGACAGCCTTTTAGAAATGTGAAGATGACTGCTCTATCACCTGTTAGGCCCTTTCCGCACGAGGCAACGGAATCGGTCCATGCTGTTACCTACAGCTTCTTCTGGGGTCCGAAGCAATGTGGACTGTCCCTGAAGCCCTTCTGCAGGCCTCCTCCTTGGTCCAGGGCGGATCAGAGCAGTGCGAGGTCTGTAGATCCGCACTGCTCTGGCTTCCAAAATGGTGGCTCCAGCTTCCAAAATGGCGACTTCCAGCTTCCAGAATGGTGGCTTCCGGCTTCCAAAATGGCGGCTTCCGGCTTCCAAAATGGCAGCTTCTGGTTGGTCGTGGGTCCCGACCAACCACTGGAACTTGCCATGCCTAAAGCCCGTCCTCTGCAGATCTCAGGCTTGCATTGTTTATAAAGACCTGTTTTTTCCTGTCTTTCAAAAACACGCTGGAGGACCACTTGGGGTCGTTTTGGAGAGGACTGAGGTGCGGATCTCCGGTAAGTAGTCCGCTCCTAGTCCGCTCCAAGGTGCAGATGACCTCTGTGAGAGGACGCACTGCCCTGTTCTAATTGCCTGGTGCGGAAAGGGCCTTAGTCTTCTTTTCTTCAGGCTAAACATACCCGGCTCCCTCAAACATTCAATACAAGGCTTAGTTTGCAAAACTTTTATTTTCTTCGACATCTTTCTCTGAAAACATTCCAACTTCACAATATCACTTCTCAAACTGTGGTGCCCAGAACTGGACACAGTACTCTATGCCATCACTCTGATCTCACTAAGTGGTGCTTCCAAGAAAAACAGAAGCTCACTATGCTCACTAGAATTGTAATTGTAATGTTGTAACTCCATATTTTCCAGGTTTCAGGGGGCTGACTATATTTTCAGTGACTTAAACTCCTTTCTCAGGATCTCTGGGGAAGAAGGAAAGAGTAACATTTCAGGGTGAGGGACTGGAATCCAGAAAGACAGGCCATTTTCTGCATAGGACTGAGAATTTTAACCAGAGGCATATCTAGCATAAACAGTGCCTAGGGCAAGCATGGAAGTTGCACCTCTACCTTCAGGACTGCCTCTTCCTTCTCCTCCTCCTCTAAATCTTTGCTTTTTTTCACCCCTCTGGCATTGGCGCCCAGGCCACATTTCCTAATTGCCCCACCCTAGACACACCTCTGATTTTCACTCTTCAAATGTATTTATCTTGTGTCCATCAATCTCATCCCCAGATACAAGCACCATTCTATGGTTCAACTAAGTAATACTTCCTCCACGTTCCACCCCATTATCTTCCACTTTCTCTGCCAACCACTTGTTACTCTGAAATTCTTGGGGGTCCCCGAGGGACTCTTTAATATGCTCCACGTGATGGGAAAAGTAAACTCAGCAGAGCACAAGCAATAGCAATGCGAGAGGCAGGGTAACCTAGTGAGATCTTTTACCCAGTTTTTATGGGGTCAGGCCCAGAGAAATCACACAAAAAGGTCCTAGGAATGACTTCTTTGAATGGAAATATCACTCATTAACACATACACTCACACACATACACATCCAAGGGCTAAAGAAAAATAAAGAGGGGAAATAAGATAGTGGGATTGTTAAAGGATTTGTGGTTTGGGTGATACTGCACCTTTTCCTGAAGTCCTTGGTCTGGAAAGCAGCAAAAGAAATGGAACTCAGCGAAGAGATGCTGAGGAGATCACGCGGCTGTCGGGAGGGGGGAGCAGTTAGTTGGTATGACCAAGAGGTATTCAAAGAACTAATCAAAAACGGGGACTATTTGTAGGAAAAATTTATCTTGAGGGCAAATCCTCTCCCTGGGAGAACAAAGGGGACAGCAACGGAAAACAACTTCACACTGGCACCTTATTTGATATAGGAAGATAACAAGATGTCACCCAAGTATCAGCATCTTCCGCCGCTTTGGGTTGCAGTGTGAGTTTATGTGGATGATCCTTGTCTGATAAGATTTTATTGCTTCCAGTGCCCAACTTTGTGAGAAAAACTCTTAATCCCTTCAAGTTGGCTTCTTAAAGGCTGAGGACCTTTTGTCCACCGTTGGTTGGCACAGCGTGAGGTCTCCTGTGGCTACATGACAGGAGAGCTTACTGGCCTGACCTGGTTCTTCCGATCATACGACCATTGTTGTCTACGTGCTCATCTGGATGACCTCTCTGGTGGGTTAGATTATGTTTTATATCAAAGTTGTAGACCCCGGGACAGGGTTTACCAAGGGGGCAACGCACTACCTCTGCATCTTAAGAGACTTGACAATCCTGAAGGCTTACATCCAAGTCTTTTTATGAGATACAGCCTTTCATGGTTCCTGAACTGCGTTGCTGCTAGACTGGACAATGGCTGAGATAATTAGTGGCTATGATGCATAACTTTATGATGATGGAGCTTATTGCTGAAGTGATACACAGTCATGCCAGTGAATTGCAGAGATGTACAACAGGGCAGGATGTCCTGTTGCACATGAGGGCTCCCATTGCACAATGTTTTCCAATGCATAACATGTTCCAATGCACAATGGAACATGTTGTGGATTGGGACCATTGCATAATGGCCATGCTGCTGGCTCCATTTGCACAACAGTCACAGAGACATAGCCCCCTCTGTGCTCTTGAGGCTACAATTCACCTTTGCAATTCACTTTAATGTGAATGTAAACCAGCTTACAATGATGTAAATGCCTCCTAACAGGGCATCAGTCAGTCTTTAATACGTAACACACAGAGAGGAAACATTTCTAGAAATGCAAGCCACAGAAAACACTTTTTCAGACAATGGCTAGACTGCTCTCTTCCCCTTTACAGATCTGTTCTAAAGGGTTGGGGTGGGTTTTTTCTTTCTTTTTTGTTTCTAGTTTTCTAGTAAATACCAACAGTCACTGTTTCAGCCTGCACTTTTCTGTCTTGATAAGTGCTTGCTATATTTCACACTCCATTTAGTACCTCGTAAAAGAAGTAATAACTTGCTCCCTGCTGCTAGGAATGACCTTTGGTTGAATGCTTCACAGTGTCCATCCTGCTGCCTATTGTACCATGTTTCTCCTTCCATTCTCAAAGAAGGTTCCTGACCTTTCTCCTTTGATTTCCAACACATCCAACTAATCTACCTATCACGTAGGCAACCCATCTTTATTGTTTCCATCACTACCCTCTGTCAACCTCATACAACTTTAAACAGACATCCTCCCTGGCTATTTTAAAGTCCCTCAAATATATGTGTTTCATTTATTGTTGTTGATGATATGTGTTTTCAAGTCATTTCCAACTTATGGTGATTTCAAGGTGACCTTCTCAGCCAGATTTTCTTGGCAACATGTGTTCAGAGGAGTTTGAAGCTGAAAAAGTGTGACTTGTCCAAGGCCACCTAGTGGGTTTCCATGGGCATTTCAATGGGGATTTGAATCTTGGCCTCCTAGAGCCCTAGTACAACACTTAAACCACCACACCACACTGGCTCTTATGTGCATTTCATGTTTTATTTTAAAAGGTGGTATTCACCTATGGGCTACATTGTACTTGGTTGACTTAACAGGAGCCACCTGCCAGCAGAGAGAAGAGCTAAAGTAAAAAAGGAGGGGGCACAGCCAAAGTAAAATGGTGGTGCCCCACTGTCTGTCTTTATACCCTCTCATCCACAGCTACACATGGTAACACACATTCCTTCTCTCACAAAGCATGCGTATATAGTCTCTCATGTCTCAACCACAAAGAAAGCATGCTTTCACATCTCCCCTTCTGGCAGAGGAAACTTTCCCCAAGCTTAATTGAGTGCAGGGGGTTATTTTCAAGATCCTGGGGAAAGAAGGAACTGCAACTTTCCCTCGAAAAACAGCTTCTAGGGAAATGAGACTAGGAAAAAAAATCTCTCCCATTTGTGTCAATAGATGACATTTGTCCAACTGCTCTATTACATGATACTGTTATGGTGCTATTATTCCACCTTAACTGCCATGGCAACATTCTGTGGAATTCTGGGATTTATAGTTTAATGAGGCCCAAGATCTCTCTGACTGAGGCCCTTTCTGTGCTATGCACCCAACCCACCATGGGGAAGGGAGAAGGACAGAAGAAGGATGGGAGAAAGCTTATGCCTGATGTCGTCCTGGCTCCATCCTTCTCCTGTCACCAGGCGGCATGATTGCACCACAAATCATTGATGGGTTTTCCCCATCAAAGACCAGTGATCATGCCACCCTCCCACTGCAAACACACCTGCATTTACCTTGTTTGTGGAGGTCCTGGAAATGCAATGGCAGGAAGAGGCATAGCTATCATGGTTCCTGGATCCTGCAGGCAGCTGGTGAGGAAGGGAGCACTCCATTGTGCTCCCCTCCTGGGACAGTTGTTGCCGCCATCATCACTAGACACTGCTGGGACAGAGGTAAGCTGCGGAAAGGGCCTGAGAATTCTAAACACCCCTCCCTAAACTGCAAATCCCAGGATTCCATATGATGTTGCCATGATAGGTCAAATGGAATAATAGTGGTATGACAATGTAGTGTGGTAAGTCCCAAGTCCAATTGCTACATGTGGGACAGTGGGAAAGCTGAGAGCAGAGATGGAGATAGAGTGATCGGGGAGATGCTGCAGGTTGCATCTGGGTTGCAGTCTGCCAATGCCCCACACCAGAGTAGAGACAAAGGGGCTATAGGATGATTACAACAGTTCTAATACTAGTGTGTGTTGGAAACTTAGGACATGAATCAGTTCTACAAGGCGTTTCTGCCATTCCATCCTTCTCCTCATCTTTGCTGCTTTGCACATAATCTCTAAAGCCAACAAATAAGGGGGTTCCATTGCACAGGATAAAAACACGGCACAATAATTTTCAAAAGTGGGAATGGCACAGAGATGGAAAAGCCACAAGTACTGAATGGCAAAGTACATGTGTTGCAGGCAGGAGTCATATTACCAGCATCTCCAAGTAGCAGGTGATGGGCAAGACCTGTTTCTTGCCCTAAACATTAACAGGCTTCAGCCAGTAGATAGCACTGGATTGAATGGACAGTCTGAATTAGGACTGGGCAGCTCCTTATGATCCTAAGCTGACTCCTTAAGTTGACGGGTAGCCCCATTTTTAGGATGGAGCCCAGGGATGCTTGGATCCAGCTTCAGCTGCTGCTGCATTTTTTTTCAGAACAAATTGTTTTCATTAACATTAGAGGTGGAGAACTGGAAAAGAACATAAATCATCTTACAATTTTGACTTCTTTGGGTAACAGAAAAAGAGGTTTCACCTTGTCTCCATCTGAAGAAATAGAGCTTGATTAATTAAGATATCCCCTCTCCCAGCTGCTGGAATCCATCTTGCCATACATAGGCCATTTCTGCACTAAACTGTTATAGACCTTTTCTGCAGATTAATGTATCCTGGCAGCATCCTGTGGGGATCCCAGTGGAGCCTCTCCCAGGCGGGGAGTGTGACAGGTGTGCACCTCCCTGCACCAGCTGCCTGCAGGAGTGGAAGAGGTGCAATGGCCACGCCTCTTCCTTCCTTCCTTCCTTCCTTCCTTCCTTCCTTCCTTCCTTCCTTCCTTCCCTTCCTCCCACAGAGCAGCTGGGCACTGTCCCAGGCTGCGCTGATGCAGGAAGCATGGTCATTGTGCTTCCTGACTCTCCACAGCTCAGGTAAGTGTGGGAGGGTTGGGCAATTGCCAGTCATAGATGAATAAAACCTGTTGATGATTTGCAGCACAATCACACCACCTGGGGATGGGAGAATGACAGGACACGGACATCATGCATAGGCATCATCTATGTCCCGTCCTTCTCCTCTCCCCAGTGCAGGATGACAACATCCTGCGGAAAAGGCCATAATACTATCACTCCACTTTCAACATCCTATGGAATCCTCGGGTTTGCAGTTTAGAGAGGGGCATTTAGAATTCTCAGCCAGACAGCTCCTTGGCCTCAGTAAACTACAAACTCCAGAATTCCACAGGATGTTGAAAGTGGAATAATAGCACTATAACAGTATAGTGTGGAAATGGTCATAATCTGGTAGATCTCAAGTGTTTAATCTGCGCATTTTTAGATTTTATACTAATAATGGCTGGAAACATGACAGCAGCCCTAATATAAGTTTGTTACTTATATTACGCATATTACTATACTAATATTAAATATATCAGTACAGTCTAAGCAAGCTGTACATGTTATTCCCCCATCCAGTAAATTGAACAATATCCCCAAAGGTTAAGAACTAGGTTGTCTTAGCTGTTGTGAAATGCCAATGTTGGCAACTACATTTGAAAGTGTGGAATGGGCATAAGCATTTTCTTCCCTTTCTGTGCCACAAGGTGGTCACCCTTGCCTAGAGAGATTCATTTCTTTGGAGGCAAAATCGAAGCAAAGGCACTTGGCTCCCTACTACACAGGTGCAACCATTAGGAGAAACACATCTGTCAGCACTGCCTGGTGGTTTCCGTCTTCCTTGGGAATGACTGAGCCAGTTCTGACCACTGGACTGCTTAAGTCAACTCAGTGAAGCCTGCTGGAATCCATTCACCAAAGAAGGGGAATGAGAGGGAGGGCAAAGCATAGGCTGGGTTGGGTGTCAGGATTCTGGAAATGGATCTTTTCACCCTTGTCACCCTGGCATTGTAGCAGCTGCTGGGGCCGCGGAGCGGAGGTGTTTGTAAATACACTGGCCTGTTCACAGCCTTGCCCGCCTGCTGAGTGGGAGGCCACTGGCCTTCTGCCTGGATCCATGAAAGGGCAACACTTCGGCTAATGCAGTGGGGCAGATCCAGTAACGTCCCCAAAGAGGCATCGAGTGGCTGTTAAGGGGGAGGGAAGGGTCGAGAATTTGTTCCTCTTGAGGACGGAATAAAGAGATAACAAGGAGGGTGAAGCAGAAAAAAGGTGGGAACCATCTAGTTTATTATTAGTTTATTGTATTATTTCCATGTGCGTGCTGTGATCTAATTCTAGAGTTCCTATAGCAGCATACTCCAAAACTAAAACAAGAAATAAGATTTTGGAGTGTATAGTCTCAGCCTATTCTTCCAACATTATAGATAAGAGAAAGTCCCAGTTAGGAAGAGGAAGTGCCAAGGTACATCTAAGTACTCAAGTAAAACTGAAGTTTGTTTCCCCTTCATTATTTTTAGTACTCCATTTGGTCCAAGGCTACCTTTTAAAGCATACTCATTGGAACAGTGTGGTGAGCAGGGGAAATGTGTGGGTGTCTAGAGCATTGTACCTTCCCACAGACTGTAGGCTTCAATTGGACCCACACATTTATTTATTCACTTTATTCATTAATATCATGTCTTTCTCTCACTAACGGGACTTGAGGTGGCTAACAGCATATTTAAAACAATACAAAGGCATGAACAAAAGTATAAATATAAGATTTAAAATCAATTAAAGAATTTATAAAGTTAAAACCATAAACAAAAATATAAAAATTCACTAAAAGACTACATACAGACCTTAAAAATGGCACCACACATTATGGAAAGTCCAATTAAGGTCAGTCTGTAAAAACCTAATGGCACAAAAATGGCTCAACCTGTCGGTGGAAGGACAGCAAGTATGAGGCCATCCTGGCCTCTTGAGGGAAGGAGTTCCAAAATCTGTGAGGGGTCACTGAGAAGACCCTCTCCCTTTTTCCTACCAATGGAGCCTGAGAAGGGGATGGGACAGAGGCCATTTCCGCACTACATTCTTATAGCGCGATTATTCCACTTTCAACATCCTATGGAATCCTGGGGTTTGCAAACTGCAAACCCCAGGATTCCATAGGATGTTGAAAGTGGAATAATTGCATCATAAGAATGTGGTGCAGAAATGGCCAGAGAGACAGGCCTCTAAGAAGATCTTAGGGCATTAATGCGCTCATAAACATTCTGAACATTCTGAAGTTCAGTCCTGAGTTTGCCAAATGAGGCATCTACTTTGTTCAGGTTACCTGTGATGTTTTGCTCTTACCCTCCCACACAGCAAGTGCAAATGTAAATAGGCATTCGCACTAGCCAATGATTCAGAAACTCAACACTGGGTCATTTAAAATGATCCTTTTGGCTTTCCTGCCTTTCACATCAGCACTGAGGGGCAGGCTTAAAATGATCTTAATTAGTACCCACAAATTTGGTCTTAGGCTGTGCAGATATGACTACATGTGTAGCTTACAAGTGTCAATGCTATTGTGGGATCACTTGTGATCCAGCTATAATATTTTAATAAGTGACTGCATCTATCAAGGGTTTCTTATAGGAGAAAGAAGCTTCTTTGCTAATTACTGATGTTCATCTCCATGCAAAAATTTCCACCGCCTCATAGATGTGCATCAAGTACTTGTAAAATGCAGAAGAACCACTTTTGGAGGTCAGCTGGCAATTCTATTATTTCCACTTATGCAGGAGTGGGAATTGTGCAGTGCGTAGGGCTGTGTGGCTTTTCAGCAGGGCCACTTTATCCATTAGGTACTTTAGGGATAGTGCCTATGGCCTACATAAAATTTAGCGCCCACAAAAACAGGATTAACAAAAAAATTTGGGCCTATGATCCAAGGAGTTGAATAGAAGAGTGCTGGGCCCTGCAAAAACCTTAATGGTGTCTTGCCTTACAGGAAGTCTTCTCTGGTCCTTGGGACAAGCACCAACTCCTAAAGCACCCCCCCTACAAATTTGTAGCTCATTAACACTTTAAAAGAGTCTTGATTGCTGAAACATATATTTTTAATAGATCTCCCACTACAAAAATTGAAGAACCCCATCCCCATTAGGCTGAAGGGCATGCCAGTGTGAGATGGCATCAGTTGCAGTTGCCAGAACTGAGACCGTGACAGCACAGTTGGTGTCCTCCAGAATTTGAGGGTGTCCAACATTGGCAAGTGCAACCTTGGGGACAACTCCAGAGTATTTCTGCCCTGATGTCATAAACATCCCTGGAGTGATAAAACTAGTCAGTCTATACTACCATTTTTGAACTAATGAAGGAGGCACAGGTTTTGTTCGCTGTTAAGTTCCTAAGATAAATCCAATGATGTCTCAGCCTGTTCTCAATTACTTAATTTTCCAGGATTCCATAGAATGTTGACATGACAGTTAAAGGGGAAACATAGTGCTAGGATTCATAGAATCATAGAAATGTAGAGTTGGAAGAGACCACACGGGCCATCCAGTCCAACCCCCTGCCATGCAGGAACACCCTCAAAGCACTCCCGACAGATGGCCATTTAGCCTCTGCTTAAAAACCTCCAAGGAAGGAGACTCCACTACATTCTGAGGCAGCATATTCCACTGCCGGACAACCCTGACTGTCAGGAAGTTCTTCCTGAGGTTCAGGAGAAATCTCCTTTCCTGCAGCTTGAATCCATTGCTCCTTGTCCTGGTCTCTGGAGCAGCAGAAAACAAGCCCTCTCCTTCCTCTACACGGCATCCCTTCAAATATTTAAACATGGCTATCATGTCCCCTCTTAACCTTCTCTTCTGCAGACTAAACATACCCAGCCCTCTAAGTCTACCCTCATAGGGCATGGCTTCCAGGCTTCTCACCATTTTGGTCGCCCTCCTCTGGACTTGTTCCAGCTTGACCATGTCCTTCTTGAAGTGGGGTGCCCAGAACTGGACACAGTATTCAAGATGAGGTCTAACCAAAGCAGAGTAGAGTGGTACCAGTACCTCCCTCGATCTAGACACCATACTGCTATTGATGCAGCCGAGAATTGCATTGGCTTTCTTGGCAGCCACATCACACTGCTGACTCATGTTCAGCTTGTGGTCTATGAAGACTCCTAGATCCCTTTCACACATACTGCTGTCCAGTCACGTGTCTCCCATCCTATATTTCTGTATTCCATTTTTTCTACCTAAGTGTAGGACCTTACACTTCTCTCTGTTGAATTTCATTTTGTTAGCCTTGACCCAGCTTCCATCATGTGAAAAGCCTATCTACATGAAAGGCAGAATGTACTACAAGTGATTATTCCTACACCACAGGTAAATAGCTGATCCAACTGCTCTCACTCTCGATTCTACCAAGAAATGCTAGGAATGATCATTTTTTGGAACTCTGTGATAGAACTAATGTCAGTCTTTTACAAAGCAATGATTTCTGGAATTGTCAAGGAAAGCCATGGATGTTAAGCTGGTTAGATAGCCCAGTACTTATGTTTCTAAATACCATGATCCCTGCATCAAGGTAAGCCTTTTTTAAAGTGGGTCCATAGCTGATCTGCACTGATGTTAAAGAGTCCTGTACTTTTTTCAAGCTCTATGGTGCTTATGCTTTTACGGGATAAGGGACCTCCAGCATAACTATGGCGCCATGTCACCTGTTCATCTATAGAAGGTATATAAAAGGTACATCTATAAGAGATCTTCAGAGGAGGCTCTATTGCTTGTCCCAATACCTCACGGTTAGATTGGTAGGTACATGTAGCAGGGCTTTCTCTGTAGCAGTATCTTGACTATGGAACCCTCTACCTGAAGAAGTTAGGCTGGTTCCATCTCTTTTAAGCTTCCAGTGGGCAACTAAAACAGCGTAGTTCTGCATGGCATTCAGCATTTGAAATTGCTCTTTTACCTATTTTAAACCCGGATTCTAGGATTGTTTTTAGACTGCTTTCAGGAGTTTTTAAAGAATATTTTGACGTGTTTTTAAAAATGTTTTTATCTTTGTACTGTTTTAATTGGTTTTTATTTGTTCGTCACCTCAGGAGACCTTGTGGGCTGGGAAGTGGTACAGAAATACTTTAAATAATAAAAAGATAAAGGATTTGTGACAGGTGGGAATAAGGAAGGGACAAATATGGCACGAGCTACAGTAACTGGTTGTATCCCATAACCTAACTACCAATATCTAGGAAAATTCTTAGAGATCCAACCAAGTTGTAGTCCTAAATAAAGGAGACCACTGAATCAATGCCACTTATGTTATATGTTGATCTACCTAGTTTTCACTGATTCAAGGGGCCTGTTCTAGGTGGGATTATCAGTTAGATTTAGCTCTTTGTTCTGATTCATCTTCCTAAACTCCAAACCTCTATAGTTTGTCTTATCTAGACATACTGTAAAATGGGAGTTAGCACAGAATTAGACTCTGGGTCTCTGTAACCTGGGAATCCCATAGCTCAAATCTTTCCTCAGCTGTTTCACTGCCTCACTAAGTGATCTTTGGCAAGCTTAAGTCTCACAGTCCAATACAGGGATAATGATATTAATTTAGTTTACAGATGCAAAGATTACTGAGACAATGGCCCTTTCCACGTGACATTGTCCTGGTCTCATCCTTCTCCTATCCTCAGGCAGCACGATCACACAGTAAATCACTGACAGGTTTTCCCCGTCAATGACTGGTGATCATGCCACCATTCCACTGCCTGCCTGCACTTACCTAGTGTGCATAGGTCCTGGAAGCACAATGGCTGTGTTTCATGCCCCAGCATAGCCTGGGACAGTACCCAGCTGCATTGGAGAAGAAAGAGGCAGTGCCATCATGCTTCATTCATCCATGGAGGCAGTTGGTGTGGAAGGAAGTGCTCCTGTTGAACTCCCCTCCTGGCAGAGAGAATGCCAGGACCTGCATTGGATGTTGCCAGAATAAGGTAAGCTGCTGAAAGGGCCAACATGTGCAAAATGCTTTGAAAGCTCAAAGCATTGCTATTTATGCATGAATATTCCATATCAGTGAGTGCTTAATATCAGACCATTCTGGATCAGAAGACAGAGCTTCTAGGTAGACTCCCAGACTCACTTTGTGCTGTTGTGACATGCTCAGAGCACCCTGAACCCCTAACCTGCCCTACAAATGGTTGCTGTACTGACATTCCTACCTCAGGAGCAAGATTACTTGTTTGTCACTCAAGGGCTTGCAGAGAAACACATCAGCTGCCGGAGCTTATTTCCATGTTCTCTTTCCACATAGTTTGCATTATTTCCCTGAATGCAATAGATCCCAGGGGTGGTAGACAACTCCTGTTTCACTTAGTAGAGACATCCAGCCAGCAGGGATGATCGAAACTCTTGATTTGATGCCCTGAAAGTCATGAGATCATTCCTGGATGCCTAAACTTGACATACGCCTCAAATCAAGATGCAAAATTCAGTTTCCTTGCCTCTCATTGCTTTGCAATTTTACAGACTGGCTTTCATATTTTGTACTTTCCTTCTATGAAAACAGATAGCAGAGCATAGTTGCTTGACTAGGACTTGGAATCTTATGGGTCTTCAGGATTCAGACTACCTCTCTCATCAAGTCCTAGCCAGCATAGTTAATGGTGAGGGATGACAAAAAGTGCAATCCAAAAACATCTAGAGGGCATCATATTCCCCATCCCCCTTGAATCAACTAAGATGTTCTTGATTTAAATTGGTTCACTTAGGCCATTTCCGCACTACACTATTACATTGCTATCATTCCACTTTCAACATCCTATGGAATCCTGCGGTTTGCAGTTTAAGGAGGGGCATTTAAAATTCTCAACCAGGGAGCTCTTTGGTCTCAGTAAACTATAAACGTCTGAATTCCACAGGATGTTAAAAGTGGAATAATAGCACTACCACAGTGTAGTGCAGAAATGACCTAAGCTGCCCATTCCTATTTTAGGCTTTTCATGAGGAGCTAGGAGAAGCTGTAGCAGTTTGTCTTTGCTTGAGCCTACAGGGCAGGGCAAGAGTCTGACTCCTATTTTCCTCCCCCCCTTGCTGAGTCAACTGAATGCAAATTACTTTGCATTCAGTTTGCACCAAGTGAAATAAACTGAGAACAAAGGGAGAAAGTGGGAAGCAGAGAGAGAAACTGGGACATTTTAAAAACTGCTGAAAAATGGAACAGCAGAGGATGAACTGGGACTGACCCTGCCAAATGGGAAAGTTGGAGGGTATGTGCTTAAGCCAGGCCTCTCTGCCTTCTTCTAATACAACATACCCAGCAATCAGGTGTTCGCTTTGCCCTGTTCCTCTTCCTTGTCCTGCTTTCCTTACTAATGACAGTCCTAGCTATATGTGGGCCGAGGTTTGTTCCTAATTAGCTATTTCAATCTTAAGTGGTCTCCTCCAGTTTTTGAATTTTGAGGCACAAACAATGAATCAATTTCCCCAATTTAATCTCTCCATAGTCCTCAGTATTTTACAGATCGTGAGCATGTTGTCTTCTCTTCTTGTTATTGAGGAAGTGGGGAAGTTGGTGAAATGCAGCACAGAATAGGTAGAGAAGTAGTACAGAAATACCTGGCTACACTATGTGAATTCAAGTCTCCAGGGCCAGATGAATTACATCCAAGGATATTAAAAGAACTGGCAGAAGTCATTTCAGAACCACTTGCAATAATCTTTGAGAACTCCTGGAGAGCAGAAGTCCCAGCAGACTGGAGGAGGGCAAATGTCATCCCCATCTTCAAAAAAGGAAAGAAAGAGGACCCAAATAATTATCGTCCAGTCAGCTGACATCAATACCAGGAAAGATCCTAGAGCAGATCATTAAACAATCAGTTTGTAATTACTTAGAAAGCAATGCTGTGCTCACCAAAAGTCAACATGGGTTCCTCAAAAACAAGTCATGCCAGACTAATCTTATCTCTTTTTACGATAGAGTTACAAGCTTGATAGATGAAGGGAATGCTGTGGACTTAGCATATCTTGATTTCAGTAAGGCCTTTGTCAAAGTTCCTCATGACATTCTTGCAAAGAAGCTAGTAAAATGTGGGCTAGATGGTGCTACTATTAAGTGGATTTGTAATTGGTTGACTGACTGAACCCAAAGGGTGCTCAACAATGGCTGCTTTTCAGAATTCAAAATGACCTTGACAGATTGGAGAGCTGGGCCAAAGCTAACAAAATGAATTTCAACAGAGAGAAATGTAAAGTCCTACACTTAGGCATGCATGCATGCATGCATGCATAAATAAATAAATAAATGGAATGAACAAATATAGGATGGGGACACGTGGCTGGATAACAGTACATGTGAAAGGGATCTAGGAGTTTTGGTGGACCACAGACTGAACATGAGTCAGCAGTGTGATGCAGCTGCCAAGAAAGCCAATGCGATTCTTGGTTGCATCAATAGGAGTATGGTGTCTAGATCAAGGGAGGTAATGGTACCCCGCTATTCTGCTTTGTTTAGACCTCACCTTGAATACTGTGTCTAGTTCTGGGCACCTCATTTCAAGAAGGATATTGACAAGCTGGAGTGTGTCCAGAGGAGAGTGACCAAAATGGTAAAGGGTCTGGAAGCCATGCCCTATGAGGAACAGCTTAGGGGGCTGGGTATGTTTAGTCTGCAGAAGAGAAGGTTAAGAGGGGACATGATACCCATGTTTAAATATTTGAAGGGAATGTCGAGGAGGGAGCAGGCTTGTTTTCCACTGCTCCAGAGACTAGGACAAGGAGCAATGGATTCAAGCTACAGGAAAAGAGATCCCACTGAAACCTCAGGAAGAATTTCCTGACGATCAGAACTGTTTGGCAGTGGAATATGCTGTCTCAGAGCATGGTGGAATCTCCTTCCTTGGAGGTTTTTAAGTGGAGGGTGGATGGCCATCTGTTGGGGGTGCTTTGATGTGGGTTCCTGCATGGCATGGAGTTGGACTGGATGGCCCCTGGGGTCTCTTCCAACAATATGATTCCGATTCTGGAATTGTCCTATTCCTTCTTTCATTCTTGCTGTTATGGTGATGTTATTAAAAGGTTTTAATTGGTTTTATGACGTTCAACACATTCTATTCCAGCAGCCTGATATTCAACACATTCTATTCTAGCAGCCTGATAGTGAAAATACAGGTCTATCTGGCGATACTTATTTCAATAATTTCTGAACCACTAACATCAAAAGATTCCAAACCACTGTACAAACAATATTGCAATATAAAACAATATATGGACACCAGTGTGCAATATCTACCTTTTTCATAAATGCAAAATACACAATAGGATGAATTACAAGGGAAGGGCTTGGAAAAATGGTTATATCTTCAACATGTACCAAAAAATATGAATTGCTAGAGTATACCAAATATCAAGAGATGGGGCAATATTCCACAAATGAATACCAATATGCAGTTGTTAAGTTAAATGTCTCATAAGAGGTATGGGTCATCTTGATTTGGATGAGAGCAGTGGCTTAGGGGGAGTTTCTATCCTTTCTCCCCACTCAAATCATACCCATTTTGAAACTGCTTTTAGAAACACAAATAGGTAAAGTGGTTCTCAATCTTTGGCTCTCTAAGTTTTTGTTCTTCAGTTTCCAGAATCCCTGACCACTGGTCATGCTGGCTGGGGCTTCTAGCACTTGAAGTTCAAAACATCTGGAGGACTAGCATTTGAGAACCACTGTGGTATGGGTTCTAGCATTGCCTTTATAAGAAAACGTATATTGGGAAATCCAATTATGACCACAGGTCAAGCCTAGTGAACCTGTGGCTCCTCAGAGGTTCCTGAGTTTCCATCCTTATGAACCCCAGCTAGCAAGGCCAGTGATTGAGGTGATGGGAGCTATGATCTAGAAGCATCTGGAGGGCCACAAGTCCCCTATCCCTGATTGAAGATGATGACTTATGCCTCAAATAATTTCTGTTGCCTTTTTTTTACTTATTGATACCTACTCCCCTCTTTTAGTTTTCATGGAACAATCAGAGTACTGAATGAGACAGCATGGTTTGAGTGTTGGACCAGGACTTCAGGAAAGCAGATTTTGAATCCTGGCTTGGCCATGGAAACCCACTGGGTGACTCTTTTCAGCCTCAGAGAAATACAATGGCTGAAAGAGTGTGATTGGTCTGTCTGAGCAACAATTCCCAAGAAAACCCCATGATAGATTTGACCTAGGGTTGCCATAAGTTGGAAATAGCTTGAAGGCATACAACAACAAGAGAGTACTGAATAACAAAGAAGTGAGGAACTGTCTTTTCCAAGGAACAACTTGCAGTGGAATAACAGCAACAAGTCAAACATGTGTGTGTGTGTGTGTCTTGCTTTCAAGTCTCCTGTCAACTTATGGCAACCCCATGAATTTCATAGGGTTTCCTTAGGCAAGGAATACTTAAGAGTTAGTTTTGCCAGTTCCTTCCTCAGAAACATAGCCTATGACAACTGGCATTGTTGGTTGCCTCCCATACAAATACTAACCAGGGCTGGCTTATCACTCACAAAAAACTATTCAAGCTACTTTTCTCATTTTTCATTTACAAAAACCTTCTAGATTGTTCTAGGCATACCCAAGGCCCTTAATGAATTTAGGGAGTGAGGTGGAGGTAGAGGTGAATTTTTTGGGTGGTGGTGGTTAGATGTGTGTATGTGTGTGTTGTGTGGTTTACTGAAAAAAAGACACTAGTAAATTAATCAGCTGACTTTTGACAAATCAAAATGAAGGCACTTAAGGAGTCAGTTTTCCCTGTCGCATGAAATTCCATGTAAAATGTGATGAAAAGAGACCTTCTTACTGGTTCGCTCCTTTAAACTAGTTTTGGATGCTTTGCTTCATCCATGAAGTTTGGTTTGTCCTTTACTTCCACCTACTGGTACTTAAATTTTCATCATCTCTGGCCTCTGTTCTGCTCCCTTTTCTCCAAAGACTACCTCTTGGGACTTGAGTGCTGCCTTGCCTTTGGGTTATTGCACCTTGTACGTTTAAGGCTTTAATATAAAAGAAGAAACCTGGCACCAGGTAGCTAATCTCCATCCTGCCAACACCACTGCCTTGCCTTCCCTGATTAGTTTGGAATTAGGACTCAGCTTGTCCCACCCTATGTGTTTCTTGCTTTCTTTCCTTTACCCCATATTTTCCTACATATAGTGGAGACTTATGACAGGGAGGCAGTATAAGCAGCAAGCATCAACTGTTGGAGACAAGAAGCAACTGGAAGAGAGGCCAATTTTGGGTTGAAACAGAGGTTCCCAGTACTGGATGACAACACAAGGAGGAATCCAAAAGAGAGAGAAAAAAAAAATCATCCAGTGACATCCACAATAAAGCAAGAAAGTCACATCTCAAGATACTGAAAAGATGGTCCTTTATTAGCTAAAAAACCTGCCTTTTGCCAGTTAATAGGTTTAGAGTTCCTGGTTTAGACATTTCTATAGATCCTAATCTGAAATGTTCCTCTGAGGAAGGCCATAAGAATATCCACAGGCTGAAATGCAATGGGACTTTTAGTTAACCAAAGACCATCCTTTCAGCATCTTGAGACCTATTTTCCTTCTCTCTAATAGAAGGCACAAGGGGATGCATTGCCAGTCAGAAACAGAAGCACAGAGATTGTCAATCACTGTTGGCCTTAGAGCAAAACTTCGTAGGTTGACAGTGGGTCCTTACCTCGTCTTCTAGAGACAGCAGCTACGAATTGTTCTAGCTAAGACGTTCATACCACAGATCCATAATCCTCCGGTAATGGGTAATAATGTGATAACAGAAGGTCAATCTGATGTTGCAGGCTGATATAGCATTCCTATTTCTTCTCTTGGCCAAACTAAACTGATGTTAGAGTTCTGTAATAGGACTTCCTGTTTGCCTTACATTTTTAACAAACGGTAACTGAGGAAGTGCCACTACTTCACTTCTTGCTGGCAGAGAGGATGGAAGACAGTTGGCCTTCTACATTTGTAGGTTTGACATTCATGGATTTTGATATTTGTGAATTTCTCCACCCCCTGCCTTCCTCACCTCAGGCACTTTTTTGTTTGGGGGGACCTTCCCTCTTGGTGGCTCTGATCAGACTGATCACAGCTCTTTAAAAACCTGCTTCTGGTCCTCCTTCTCCTCTACCAGCTGCTGCCTGGCTGGCTCAGGACAGCTTGTAGCCCAATTTCTCAGCACGACAAACCCTCTCCCAATGGCCACTCATGCATCCGGCCATTTCCGCACTACACTCTTATAGTGGGATAATTCTACTTTCAAGGTCCTATGGAATCCTGGGGTTTGCAGTTTTGGGAGGGGCTAGCTTCAGGATTCCATAGGATGTTGAAAGTGGAATCATCGCGCTATAAGAGTGTAGTGCGGAAATGACCTTAAGGAGATGGGCAAGAGAGAAGAAACAGAGGGACAACATGCCAAGCCTCTCCTTTCCCTGGCCTGGTTTGGACACTGGGTGCCTACTCTCCCCACCCATGCCTCAGCCCCTTTCCCACAGACACATCTTTGCGATTTTTTACTTTTGCAAGGGTCCTATTCCTCTAAACCTACCAAATGTGGAGGGCCAAGTGTACATTACTTTCAATTTTTTCTCGTTTCAAACCATACCTGCAGGCCTCTGTACTGCGAAACCATTATTTGCACTATTCGCTCTATTTATGGGAAGCTTCTATCCACATAGGCAGTTAAAATTTAAAGAACATGTGAACTAGATCATAGATGCGTGCCTATTATCTCATCTAGTTAGGCTTTCAGTCAAGAGTTGAAACTGCACAGATCTTTGCACTAAGCTTGGGCAGTTTTCTCTGTGGGCTCTACAATCTGCCCAAATTCTCCCAAACGGAGGGAAAAACCTCAGAATGGCCAGAAGTCCATTTGTACTTTTTAAAAATGCATTTTTTTTTTAAAAAAAATTAAACAGTACAGGGAGACCCTGCTACCTATATAAAAAAGTGAATTGCACGTCCTAGAAGCTTTTAGGAGAGACTATTCACCTTTTCTTTCTTTGTCAGAAAGTATGTGTTCTGGGTGCTGCAAAAACAGAGTAACCTACAATGCAGTGACAACACATTGCCCATCCTTGTTCCTCAAGAGAAAACCAGCCTTCAGATTATGTGCCATTGACTTTTAGCCTGCCTGCTTTGTTTGCAGCTAATACTTGCCTGTTTCTTTTCGGTTTCTTGCACATGCTGGGTAACTGTTCCTTGCCAATGGAAGCAGCCTCCCTTATTGATCAGCACACAGGGGGCTGAATGGCACTTGGGCATCTTGTGAAAGAACAGCCCCTTGAACGCTGAGGTGGAGCTAAGGCTGAGGCCAAAGCCTGTGGCTACTGAGGCAACCATTGTGACATCATGGGGCAGAGCATTGTAATGTCATGGGTAAGGGTTGCCAGGGTTAGCTGAAAACATCAGGCACCCCCTGCCCCCGATTCTTAAGGTGCTATGTGCTCAAGGCTGGCCAATTTTTTTCTTAATCCAAAGCACAAAATCTTATTCTACCCACAGGAAACGATTAAACAGTATTCAATAATTAAATACAATAATAACTAAGTTAAGTATAATCGGACCACCCTCCTGCCCTAGATCTGAAGCCAGTGGCAACAGGCTCATGCTGCCTGCTGACAACATCTTGTTTAGCCTAGCTACAAGTGGAAGAGCTTGAAATGTAAAGGATGAGAAAAAGGGAAACCTTCAGGGGAAGGGATCTAGGAAAGAGATCTTTTTTCCCCAGTGTCAAAAGTGAAAATCTGAGAAAAGCAGAGAAACATGCAAACATTTTCTATTTCAAAATTGTGTTATTTTTTAAAATCAGTGTGTTACAATAAAACAACTCTCAAATCCAAGATTTATATATGATTAACTGATGATTCTGAGACTGATATCTGCTTTGAGGATAAAGCCCCAAATCTGAATATCCAGGAGAAAGACCTAGCAACCTCCAGTCGTGTGTGTGGCATCTAATCATATGGAGCTGGACCTGGAGCCCATGGTTGATTTTGAGCTGGTGACCTGAGAGATGTCCAGCTGGGAATTAGACTGTGTTACCATTGTCCAGCTTTTGCCAAAGTGGAAAGTGCAAGGAGACCAGCTTCAGTAGCCAATGAACCTCCTTTATTTGACTAGGCCAAAATTACCAGGTTAATACTCCCTGAACATCTCCCTGCACCAAGCTTTCAGTTCAAACTTGTTGGACTTGGTAACAAGGAGACCTTCTGATGCAATTTGGATGTCTGTCTTGCTCAGCACTTGACTGAGCAGGAGCTAGGTGACATATTAGTTTGGATATGTTCTGCCATCTTCTGATTTAAAATTGGACATATGGTAGTTTCCAGCAAAACCAAAATCTACATAAGTCCCAAGTGGGCCTCAGTTGAAAAATGAGCAGTATAAGCCAATACTTCTAAAACCAAGAATGCCTCCTCTGGAGACATCACACTGAATATTCTAAAGCTGTGAAAATCTAAGAAAATGACAGAGAACCAGATCTTTCTTGCAGCTTTCTAGATCAAATATTTTCTTTGAAGTACCTTCCTTTTGCATAGTTTTCTAGCCAAGGCTGCATCTAACAAAAATGGAGGATGTTAGGAAACACCAAGGCAACCTGGGCCATCTGCGTGGGTGGATTGGGGGCACAAACCTCAGAGGAGAGGGTTGGCAAGGCCCAAAGTGGTGACAGATTATGCTTTCATAATTACCATGACATGTCCCAGGATCCAAAATAGCCCCTTAGCCGTGTTACTCGCTCGAGCAGTGCTAAGCCTTCCAGGGACATTGCAAGTCCATAGCCTTAGGAAAGCTCTGACACTTGAGAAGAGAGGCCACAACCCGTCTCCTCTTTCTTACCTCATTTCTAGCATCATGGAATACTCATGCTGAGTTGCTGTAATCCTGGCCTATCCATCCACTTTCTCACTACCTTTTCAACCTTTTCCCCAAAACATTTTATTATTTTTAAATTTTAGCAACTGAAGAAGGCAGATGTCAAAACACTTTGGGGATCCAGGGCAAACGTGGAAGAAGGGCTGTTGATTAGCTTTTTAATCACACACACAATTTAAATAGATGTATTTTATTTTATATAATATGCCTAACCTATTCCTGTACCTTCGATAACAGTATTAATCTGCAGAAATTTGTTAAGTGAGGTTTTGTACACTATGAAAATTAATGTGACCATGTGTTACTATCAACCTGATACTACAAGCAAGGCAGCAGGGGCCAGTAGTCAACCTGGCAACTAATCTCCTGCATCTCTTAGCCTCTTCTTGCTTTTTTCATTGGCCATTATCATAGTCTACCTATAATGGATGGGTACTGCAAATGTGATGAGTCACCTTGGTCATTCTGGTGCCTTAGTCCTTGTGGAAGAGAAAGACGTATTGGCTTGTTAGGGCCAGACCCCTAATTGCTTGTAACTCAGTGGCACAGCATATGCTTTGTGAGCAAAAATCTCAGTGGAATCCTCTATCACAGTGTACCTTGCATTATGTATACTCACCTACATAGCAGAGGTACTAAGAAAATCTGTTAGTGAATTGCAAAGTTGCATAGTGGGACGATGGCAAAAGTGTTGCAACATGCATTGGCACTCCTTAGCCCATGTCCTGATTGACTGTGGGATCGATGCACAATAGTAGTGATCCAAGTGCACATTGATCCCATTGCACATTGATCCCAACACACATCAATCACTTTGTTAGTTACATCAACATGCAACTGAACTATATTCTAATTCCTGTAGACGTAAGTCTACTTGCAAAGAGGTAATTCGCCAACAGGATTCCAGTCCTCATGTTCAATCCCAGGTATCTCCAGTTAGAGCTAGAAGAGAACCTCCTCTTCAAAGTCTAGTAAATCACTGACTATCTTTGCAGAAAATACGGAGGTAGATGGACCAAAGGTCCTCCTTGATTAAGATGCATTCGTGTGTTCTAAACTTGAGTTGCTACAAGGGGAAGTCTTGCAGAATATGATTTGTTCCAGCATTGCAGTGAGAAACCTTGCCCTAGACACAATTCATTCTGTGCAACTCTTACAGCTGATCCTACATTTGGCTACCTGAAGGCAAAACTAAGCTCCACTGAGTTCAATGGAACCTCATCCAAAAGTGTGGACAGGACAGTAGCCTTAAAAGTCCATAAACTAAAAGCTTCCATCTGTCATTTTAAAATGAATAGGAATCATCTGGCCCTCCAACATGTACCGCGTTCACCTCACATCATAATGTTGGAAGGGAAACTGAGTTTTGGTAAGCAGATTTATTGCTTTCACACATCAACACTAACTGAACACTGTAGAGACCTACAAGACCTGGATCAGCTCACCTAATCCTTGGAACAATTAGGGCAAGAGGCATGATTGACATCTTCCTGGATCTCAGTACCTTCTATACCACTCCAGTGACTGTACTCATATGAATATGCTTTATACCTGAAATTTTAATAGTATCCTCTATCATATCTGAAGAAGTGGATGTATATCCACAAAAGCTCATGCTAGAATAAAAACATGTTAGTCTTAAAAGTGCTGTCACATTTCCTCTTTTTCTACCCTTCCCTTCCTCCTTTTGTATGATGACGTTCTTTGAGTGTCCCTAGAGACAGGAGGAAAGCTGGAAAAACCACAATATTGTGATAAATAGCTTGTCACAGGCCTTACAGGCAACCATTAAGTGCAAACTTCTGAATATGAATAAAGATGGCCAGGTGTCCCACTTTAGAGAGGACAGTCCTTTATTTGAAGGTGTCTTCTGTGTGCCAGACCCAATCCCAATTTGAAGAGAAAGCACAGCAGCAAGAGCACCAGAAGTTCAGATAGAGCCGGTATGTAGATCACCTGGACATGCTCTTTCTCAGCATCGTGGCCTCTATTGTATTTCTGTTTCAATTATAGTCACTGCTTCCAAATTTGCGTCTGTGCATGCAAATTACTACATGCAAATTTCATGCAGATCTTAGCCTTTTTGTGGGGGGACTTTTATTTTTCTTTTCATGATGTATAAATGTCCTTTCTAATGCCAATTCACACTGATGAGCTAAATAACTAAGGATTTGCTGCCCTTTCATGACAGTCAAATCTTTCCGAGGCAGATGCCTTACTCCACCTGTGGCGAGGACTCTTTTGCTTCCTCTCTTCCCAATGGAAGGTTGAAGCTGTTTCTAATGCAAGATGCTATTTGCGTAGTTTGAGGAAGTTACTTTTTTGGGCTACAAGTTCCAGAATCTCTGGGGAATTCTGGGATTTCTGTCCCAAAAAGAATTTGTCCAGCTTCTGACCACCTAAACTGTCATACACTTATCCCACTTTGACATCTGATAGAACAGGTTTGCACTTGCATGTTTGTGTGTGAGAGTCTATTGCTTCAAAAACCTGACAAACCTTTTCAAACACAGGTATGATGGGACAAAAAAAAGGTCTGTGGAGCAGTGATGTAGCAGATCAAGGTTGAGGGCACTGGAACTTTTTTTTTAATTAGTTGGGACAACATCTTCTGATACCGCTCCCCCTTGGATTCCCTGTTTCCTTCTGAGTTTATCTGCAATCCCCACAGTAACAGGAGGGAAAATGGATTTTTCTAGGAACAATTTATTATCATGAACTAAACCTGTTGTTATCCAGTATATTTTGGTCTGCCTTGATCAAGTATGGGCAAGACCATTAGCTGTCCTAGTAGCAATGAAAACATCTTGGATTTATATGTAGATATGAATAAAGAAACAGATCAAAAGAACTGCCTGCATTTTTGGACTCTCTTTTGGGATGTCACTTTAGGAACAGTCATGATGGAGGCCTGGGCTTAAAAATGTACAAATACAGCCCTGACCTTAGCCGTGCTTAAGTTAGTGCAAATAGTGGAAATGCTTCGTATAATCAGAGCTGCATTTACCACACCAGATGGAATGACTGAAGACTTCGTTTATCCTGACCTGTTAAACACCAGTTGTCATCATGTTACCGTGAGTTTCCCTTTCAGAAATCAGAAGGCAGTTACTAAATCTAGGTACCTGATGTTCTGTTAATATACACACTGCTGATTATCACAGAAGTTTCCTCCTTCTACTTCTTGTGTGTACCTATCTCTCACTGTACATGATCATTTCAAAAAAGATCTAAGGGAAGGATGAGGCCTGAGGACCACCAGTTAGCTGACAAATACCTTCTTTATACACATACAGTATGTATATTCATTTCTAGGTTGGGATACTCTCACCTCACAATATCTCCATATCAAGCTGTTCTTAAAGGCATAGCTCCAAAACAGAACTGGGGAAGTTTTCTGGCTCTCCAGATGTTTTGGATAAACCTAGGAAGGGTGTTTTTTTTAGTTCAAAACAGCATGCAAACTAAAGAAGCAGCAGCAAACATGCTCACATCTTATGGTTCCTAGGTCAGGATTATCTGAGGTCTTGGGGTTTCAGGTCCCAAACTTGAGACTTCTTGGGGCAACCCATTCTGAAAGAGTTCACATGGGGTGGGCCCTGGTGAAAATGCAAGGGTTGTGTTACAAGGGGCAGTCCCTGACGATGCTATTGATACTCTTAGCATCAACCACAGCTACACAGAGAATGCCATTCAGATACCACCCCTCCAAGTCTAATAAATAAGAAATGCACACAGACACAAAGGCACAGACACAGACAAATGCATTACTGGGCAGCGCTCTCTCCGTTTCCCCTCACCCTGGGGACAGAGGAAGAAAATGTAGGTCTTGAGAGTTAGGGCCAGGCCCTTAGATTTGGAAATCCTACCCAGAGGTGTTGCCAACCATCTGCTTGTGCTAGCCTCCAAGGCTTTTCTCTTTCTGAAGAGGATGCTTGCTTTATCCTCTTTCCATGTTCTCCTTCCTTAGCCCTCAGGATCCCCCAAAATGGTAGCAACCCCCTATACTGCTGTGAGGTACCTCCTGCTAAAACAAGATTTTTTTCTTTTGATCACAGCAGCTGAATTGTTGGTGGGCACTGTAGACTGAAGCCCTTTCCACACCCTACTTTGTCCCATTGTGCACCAGTGGCGATCTTGGCAGTGGCATCATGCTTTCTGCCTGTCTGCAGGATGTTGATAACGATTGTGTGTCATTGATGGGGAAAACCCGTCAATGATTTAATCCACGATTGCACTGCTGGGGACAGGGGAGGAGTGGGACTGCAACGACATCATGCAGAAGTTTTGTCACGGTCCCACACCTCTCCTGTTCCCATGCCAGGATGGGAAGACACTGCAAAAAGGGCCTAGTCTTTATACTCCAATAGTTACAGGGATCTCTTCTTTTCCATGGTCTCACTTTCCACAGTTTCCATTATTTTTAGTCAACCTCTTTCCTCACAGACTCACCTCCCTCTCTCTCACCCTTTGCAGGACTAGGAGGGAGAATCCAGTGCAAGTCTTGGCTGTGGCTCTTCTTTGTTTTCCTCTGGGTGCAGGACATCACTTGCTACGCGTACCTGGGGGGAAGTGCCACTTTCACCAGAGGAAGGTGAGAAGGAAGGTAAGGAGTGAGAGGCAATGAGCAAGCAGGCAAGCAGGAAGGTAGGTAGGCAGGAAAGCTGGCAAAGGAGGACAGAAGATAGGAAAGAGGGAGGCAAAGAGACACAGGGTACTGTCAGGGCTTTTTCTGGAGATAAGACTCTCAGGATGGCAGTGGCTGTCCTTCTGTCTGTCTTTCTTGGAACCTTATCCTCTTCCTTCTCAAATTCCCTCCATTTGCAAGCTCTCTGCACTTCCACCACAGCTGGAGTTTCACCCATTGCTTGTGTTCTTCCTACCTTGCTCATCCCACCACTCACGGAATTACCCCGTTCTTCCCCTAATTTGGTACTATCCATAGGTTCAGACATCCACAGGGCAGTCTTGGAACATATCTCCTTTGGATAATGGGGTGACTACTATTGTCATTCATTATGGCTGGCATCCTGTGAATGAGTTACTGTGCCATATAGTGCAAATTACAGCATCACCAATGGTCATTTGTTTTGCAGGGGGAGGAGCGGTTGTTGTGGAGATCAGAATGTGTTACTTGTGCCTTGTGCAATGACCAACCCTCCTTTACACTGCTGCTGCCCCTAATCTACAGCCATTTCAGTGCAAAGGCTACTGTGGTTCACAGATGAAAGGCATCTGGTTTGGTATGCAGAATTATATATAGCCAATACCTCAGGTAACAAAGCCTCTGGAGGAAAAAAAAGCTTCCTTTTACAAAGTCTTTTTGTGACTGCACAGCCTCTCTCTTCATCCTTGTCCTCTGTCTAGCCAGATTTTTAAAGCAGTATCAGCACTGGGAGAATGGTGAAGGAGGGCTTGAGAAACACAAATGTTTGGTGTTGGGTTGCAGGCACAAGCCTGCAACTGAGGAACACTTGAGTGAGGAAAGAGCAGGATTCTGTTCTAGCCGATCCAACCGTAGTCATGGTTGCCTTTTTACTGAGCACATGTGAACACCAAAAGAGAGGCCATTTCTGCACTAGCCTGTTATAGCGCGATGATTCCACTTTCAACATCCTCTGGAATCCCGGGGTTTGCCCTCCCGAAACTGCAAACCCCAGGATTCCAGAGGATGTTGAAAGTGGAATCATCGCGCTATAACAGGTTAGTGCGGAAATGACCAGAGAGAAGAGAGGAAAACCTCGCCTGTGCCCCCTTAGCATGTTAAAAATAAAGCATAGATCTACATATAAATTTGGCCACTGGAATGGAAATTATTAGAAAAGTAGAGGCTGATGAAAGAAAAAAAATCATATCTGCATGCATTTTGGAAGAAGTTTTGAAGTGGTCTATTTTATTTCATTATTTTATAATTCTATTTATACGCCACCTTTCTCCCAAAGTGGGACCCAAGGCAGCTTCCAAAAAAAATTAAAAACATTATTAATAAAAATCTTTAGAAGATTCCAGACTCCAGATATTTTTGTTTATACATTTCAAACTTCCCTGGCTTGGTTGTTTCATTTCATGTATGCTTATCTTTAGTTCGGAATAAAACGTTTGCTGAAACGTTTTGAATTCCTTCATGGTGTAGGAACCTATCCCTGTTATTTCTGTCTCTGATCCCAAAGTTTTTGTTAAAGAAGTAATGCCTAGGAACACATCTGCTCTGTTAACTGAGGTATATCTGTACATGTAAGGCATGTAGATCAACACTTCTTGCTAGGGGCTAACACACTTCTTCAGCAATTTCACACATTAGCATGCACTTCTACATACGATTTTCTCCCCATCCCTCCATATATGCCTATCAACTGAGGACAATATTTCAGGCATCTGATGAGCCTTTCTCTGCTCTAAGAGGTCTATGAAATTTTACATCAAAATATCTGTAAGTCTTAAGGGTGTCAGAACACACTTTCTTTGCTATATATCCTGCTGTGCTTCAGTTTTTCTCAAGCAAAGGCATTACTCACATGTGTTTTGACTGCATTTTTAGCTGAGATAGTGATATAGTACAACCTCATCCTACCCAACCCTTCAGGATGCAAAAGCAGATTTTCTTTCTATGTCACTCTCTCTGCTGCCATCTAGTGGCCAACTGCTTAAACAGTAATTCTTTTAACCTCCTGTGGCCATTTCTGCACCAGACTTTTATAGCACTATTATTCCACTTTCAACATCCTATGGAATCCTGGGGTTTGCAGTTTCAGGAGGGGCCTGAAAACCCCAGGATTCCATAGGATGTTGCAAGTGGAATCATAGCGCTATAACAGTCCAGAGCGGAAATGGCCGAAGACCACATTACAGATGGATGGACTCAATTGAGGAAGCCATGGCCCTGAGTCTGTGTGACCTGTTCGGGGCTGTTTCTGACAGCATGACTTGGAAATCTCTCATTCACAGTGTCAGCATAAGACAAAATCAACTTAATGGCAGTTAACAAATAGCTGTTTTCAAAAGCTGATGGATCTTAATTGCCCATTCAAGACCAAGCCACCTCAAATTACTTTTGTGCGACAAATAGGCAGTGATGTATTTGAGTCTTTTACTCCAAGTCCCAAGTCAAATCTTAAGTCTCTACCTTCACGTCTCAAGTCGAGTCTCAAGTCTTTGAAGATACTTTCAAGTCAAGTCTCAAATCTGGGAGCTAACTTTATACTATATTCCAGAATTTTTGGAAAGAGTTGAATAAAGTCAATTTTAACAATTTAAGCAGAGTTGGCCCTCCATATTTGTGATTTTTCCATCTGCAGTTTTGGGCATGGAAAATAGGATCCTTCTTACTTCCAATTGCGGAAGCTGGAGGATTTTTCAGAAGTGGGGAATAGGGTCCTTCTTATTCCCAATTACTGAAGCTCCAAAAGCTTTATAAGGGAGGATCGTTCCTCCTCAAGCCTGTTGCCTAACACATTTGCTGTTCCCCTCTGAGAAATGCACCCTGCACTCTGGGGACAAGTCTTGGGCTTGTCTTGTGCTCTTAGTAAAAATTTTAGAAGGCTTCTCTGATATGCAGTAGGGACAGGCTGCTGAGCAGACCTCAAGCCTGCCTCAAGCCCATTGCCTAACCTGTTTGCTGATCCCCTCTGAGAAATGAGCCCACACTTTGGGCTTGAGACAGATTGTCATGTGCCCAGTAGGCAAAAAGAGATGGAACCATTGTTCAAAGTCATGAGGTTTCTGGATGAATGTGTTGTGTGACTGAACCAAGGGCAGCAAGACAGTCACTAAAAATATAAAAGTCTCAAGTCGAGTCAGTGCATCATTTATTGCCGAGTTAAGTCCAAATCGAGTCACTGAAATTACTTAAGTCCGACTGGAGTCTGAGTCACTTGACTCGAGTCTACATCACTGCAAATAGGATAGCTCGCAATAATATATCAACTGGGAAAATCCATTTTCCCTCTCTTGGCACTGCGAAAACTGCAGCTAAGTTCGGAGAGAAAAAAAAGAAGTCAGAGGGGGGTGTAGATGATGCCAATATCCCTGCTAATATAAAAGTCCCAGCCTTTTAACCCTGTGACGTCTGGCTCCACTACACCACTGATGGGATTAGAAAAAAAAATCCTTTATTAATCTAGTAGTTCATTTTTTTCTCACTCGATTTTTTATGGGCGTGGAACAGACTGTTTCATCATACCTTCCTAGGAAAAGGAAAACAAAACTTAAAGCTGTGAGTTCGTCTTTTCACTCTCCTTTGCCCTCTCAGATGCACTCGTGAAAAGGCAAGGAAAGCACAGGAGGTTAAAAAAGAGGGCAAGATACGGAGGGGAGACCCTCCTGCCATCTTCTGACCAAGCAGCAGCTTGGAAATAAAACTGGCTGCCTCTCAAATGTAATCGACAATGGAGGAATTTTGAAGAGCGGTTCATTTCAGAGAGGTGAGTTCTTTGCAACCAGAGTCAGGCGTAGGTGGCATAGTGGGTGGGGGTGATGTGGGACTGCCCCCAATTAGAATTTTGCCCGCTCAATGAAACTTCTGTTGAGCCATTTAGAAGTAGAGTTTAGGCATCCAAAGAAAAGGGGCAGGCAGAGTCACTGGGGAGAACGAGAAAACGGCAAACAGAAGGCCATTTCCGCACTGGACTGTTATAGCGCTTTGATTCCACATTCAACATCCAATGGAATCCTGGCGTTTGCAGTTCCGGGAGGGGCCAGCTGGCCCCTCCCGGAACTGCAAACGCCAGGATTCCATAGGATGTTGAATGGGGAATCAAAGCGCTATAACAGTCCAGTGCGGAAATGGACGAAGAATTCTAGGGGTAAGCTATTTTCAGTGTTTCACTCTTTGCAACGGTAGACATTTGGGGACTGAAGCAAAATAGGTTACGTCAATTGACATATGCCACTTCTGTCTTTACATCCTTTACTCACTCATTATATTTTGTTTTATGTTAAACTAACGTATATACCCGGCGTTGCCCAGGATTTTATTTTCGCATAGGTAATACTTGTTAGATAGATTTGAGATCCAGTGTCTCTAAGTCCCCAAACTATCTTGTCCAGTACCTGCAACTTTCCTCTATATTCCTCAATCCAATCTGTATTCAGAATTACTAACATACAGAGGTTGGGTTCCTGAGGGAATACGCTGCCCTCCTCCTTACTGCTAGGCCTCATCTGAATAGTAACCGGCCTATTCAAGACAGGCACAGTTGACTGAGGCCCAAGAGCTCTCTTGCTAAGCATTCTAAAGGCCTCACCTTAAACTGCAAACCCCAGGATTCCACAGAATCTTCTTGGGCAGTCAATCGTATGAGGTCTCCACCTGACACAGCCAATAATATGAGGTCTTTGCTTGACACAGACAAGCAAACTTTGACTTTTATATATTAGATAAAACACAAACTTGTATGGGTGCATGGTTAGGAGGCCTCCAAAAGCTGTTTTGGAAAACAGACATGATCAACTCTCTCCCTGCTGACTTATTTTTATTACAGGGAAACTTTTGCCTGCCTTATGCATTATTTACTTAGCCAATAGTTTAGTAAATTATTATTTGCTAGTTACACAGATGCCCTGCCCATGGAAGGGAAGTGTGTGCTCATGCTGGTATTGTTGTATTGCAAGTCCCATCAGGTCTAGCCAGATTAGGAGAGGAGTTGTAGTTAAACTTCAGCAAAACATCTTCCCTGTCTTTGATCTAACCTCTGATGTATCTTAAACCTTCATCACTAAAAGCATAAAGCCAGCCTTTATTTGTGTGCTTAGTTACATAAATTACTAACTAACCATATTTAGTTTGCTTTTCACTCCATAAAAGGTAGGGAGAGAGTGGTGTCTGCGTTCCACAGCCTGTAACAATATATTTCAAGGGTTGCTCACACAATTAAAGTTTGAAAATCACATTTCTAAACCAGGGGTGGGGAATCCTTTGGGGAATCAGACATTTCAGACTTCTAGAATCTCCAGTTGGGGATAATGGAAATTGTAGTCCAAAACAACTGGAGAGGTACAGGTTCCGCATGTCAGCAAAAGCAATCCAGAACACATTTGCTGCCTTTGTGTCCAAATCAGAGGTTCTGTTCCTGCGTTCCTTCTGTCACACTAAAGATCCAGGTGCACATATACCTACACTGCACTGTTATACTGGTTTGATACTGCATGAAGTGTCTTGGCTTCATCTCCATGAATCCTGGAATCAGCCCCTCTTTCTGCACTACACTCTTACAGTGCTGTTATTCCACTTTCAACTTCCTTTGGAATCCTGGGGTTTGCAGTTTATGGAGGGGCATGTAGAATTCTCAGCCAGAGAGCTCTTTGGCCTCAGTAAACTACAAACCCCAGAATTCCACAGGATGTTGAAAGTAGAATAATAGCATTATAACAGTGTAGTGAAGAAAGGTCCCAGGTTTGAGAGTGGTGTGTTCTAGCATTATCATTCAGGGTGAAAGAGGGCAGAGGATGGAAACCTAAAGCCCTTTCCTACCGCAGAAAAACCGCACTGATTCCACTTTAACAGCAATATCTGCATCCTATGGAATCCTGGGGGTTGTAGTTTGGGGCGGCACTAAAGCTCTCTGGCTGAAAATGTATTCTTTCAATTCGTTTCCGCCTTATGATGACCCTATCAAAGGGTTTTCTGGGGCTGAGAATGTGTGACATTTCCAAGGCCACTCAGTGGGTTGAGCGGGAATCAAATCCTGACTCATTTCCGCACTACAGTGTTAAAGCGCTGCTATTCCACTATCAACCTCCTATGGAATTCTGGGGTTTGTAGTTTAGGGAACGGCACTTCGAATTCTCAACCAAAGAGCTCTTTGGTCTCAGTAAACTACAAACCCCAGAATTCCACAGGGCGCTGAAAGTGGAATAGCAGCAGTTTAACACTGTAGTATGGAAATGGCCCTGGTCTCCAAGCATCAAACCACACCACCACCCTGGCTCTACATGCTAAATATTTCCCTTTAAACTATGAATTCCTAACATTGCATAGGATGCAAGTTAAAGTGGAATCTTAAGCCGGGTGTTAAAATGTTGCTGGGAATTAAAGCGGTATGAAACCGCTCTAACAGAGCAGTGCAGATAAGATCCAGACAAGCCCTTTCCAGCCTTTAGAGCCAGCACAAGCAGCTGACTTCCCCACGAGGCGGAAGCGCCGACACAGTCACGTGGCGCCAGACGGGTGATCACATGACGAATCCGAAACTGATTCGAAAGTGATTCCTTGCACAATCGCAGGGCGCTCTTCGTGGGGTTTGCTTCTGGACACCTTCTTCTGCGCCTGCGCTGCTCGAGAAATCCCTGGGTCCAGGTGAGCAGAAAAGGCAGAAATCGCTTTCCCCGAGCCGTGTTCCTCGCGGGTGGGGGTGAGGGTTGTTTTGATCCGAAGTCACCTCGCTTTGGAGTGCCGCGGTTCCTACCTCTACCTTGGTTGTTGGTGGGAAGGTAAATACCGAAGCCATCCCCGATGCGGCTTGCGTTGGAGAGTCAGGCGGAGTTTAAAAAGAAAACCCCCTTCCAACCTGCTAGCCCTCCTGTCCGGTGGAGAAAATAACACCTAGGACATTTCCGCACTAGGCTGTTATAGCGCGATGATTCCACTTTCAACCTCCTCTGGAATCCTGGGGTTTGCAGTTTCAAGAGGGGCCGCCCGGAGCTGCAAACCCCAGGATTCCAGAGGATGTTGAAAGTGGAACCATCGCGCTATAACAGCCTAGTGCGGAAATGGCCCTAGTCCTAGGCCATTTCCGCACTAGACTGTTATAGCGCTATGATTCCACTTCCAACATCCTATGGAATCCTGCACCATTTCCGCACTACAGTGTCAAAGTGCTGCTATTCCACTATCAACCTCCTATGGAATCCTGGGGTTTGTAGTTTAGGGAAGGGCATTTTGAATTCTCAGCCAAAGAGCTCTTTGGTCTCAGTCAACTACAAACCCCAGAATTCCACAGGGCGTTGAAAGTGGAACAGCAGCAGTTTAACACTGTAGTGCGGAAATGACCCTGGGGTTTGCAGTAAAACCCCAGGATTCCAAAGGATGTTGTAAGTGGAATCATAGCGCTATAACAGTCTAGTGCGGAAATGGCCCCAGTGGAGTGTGGATTTGCAGGACTTGGAGCCCGAACAGGGTGGGTAGGTGTTTACTCTCCCTTACGGAGAGATCCAGCATGGCCTAATGATGTGGATGTTGGACTATGACTCTGGAGTCCAGAATTCGAATCTCTATTTGGCCATGGAAGCCCAGGGGGTGGCCTTGGGCAGGTCATACTCTCTCAGCTTCAGAGGAAGGCAAAGGCAGACGCTCTCTTGCCAAGAAAACCCCAGGATAGGGTCGCCATAAGTCAGAAAGGACTTGAAAACACTAACAACTGAAGTCATTTCCGCACTGCACTGTTATAGTGCTATTATTCCAGTTTCAATATCCTATGGAATCCTGGGGTTAGCAGTTTATGGAGGGGCCTTTAGAATTCTGAGCCCGAGAGCTCTTTGGCTTCAGGAAACGACAAACCCCAGAATCCCACAGGATGTTGAAAGTGGAATAATAGCACTATAACAGTGTAGTGCGGAAATGGCCAAAGCCCTACCGGTCCCTGGGACATGCAGTGCAATCTTTGGGCTTCTCTCAAGTATTTGGAAGCACCTAGACACGGGCAGAGCGGTTTCGTGTTCAAGTTGTGGACTTTGACCAAGTTGCAAAGTTGACGTGGATTTTAAAAGGTAGACCAATTGAAGAACTTTTGAAAAGCTGGAAAGAGTTTACATTTTTTTGAGCAATATGAAACCTAATGATGTAGTAATATATGGTTATGATTACTAGTAATTCTAGTAAATTGAATGTACATAGATCTGTAGTAGAATAAGCCTTTGGATATTAATCAGTATTTTTTCTCTCTCTACAGTTTGTACCACAGGGGGTGGGGTAGTTTAGTTTTAGGTTTAGTTATATAATATGTATAGTTCTTTTTTTGTTTGTTCGTCTTTTCCTCTTGTGAATTAGCTTGTTTCTATGTTTGTGTTAGTATACATAAAAAAGAAGTAATCCTTATTGAGTTCAGTAGGAGTTTACTCCCACGTAAGAGGTTATAGTGCAAAGCATAAGGTTGTGCCAGGTACACCTAAATGAGGCTTATCTGAAGTCAGCAACTATAGGGTTGGGTTGTTAACCTGTATCAGCTCCAGAAGTTCTTTTGGCTGCCAGAGTTTCCTTGCGTGAAGACTAGAGAAAAGAGTGCCCTTGTGAATGGGCAGGGCGCCTTTCCTCCTCCAGTAATGTAAACACTAATTTTGTGGTTCCACACTAAGGCTGCCCTCCTGTAGATATTTACCTAGGAATAAGTTCCACTGAACTCACTGGGACTTACTTTTAAAAAGGCATGTGTCAACATGGCCCATTATAATCCGTGGACTGTATGCAAGTAGAGGAGGGAGAGGGCTTGTTTTCTGCTGCTCCAGAGACCAGGACAAGGAGCAATGGATTCAAGCTGCAGGAAAGGAGATTCCACCAGAACCTCAGGAAGAACTTCCTGACAGTCAGGGCTGTCCGGCAGTGGAATATGCTGCCTCGGAGTGTAGTGGAGTCTCTTTCCTTGGAGGTTTTTAAGCAGAGGCTAGATGGCCATCTGTCGGGAGTGCTTTGAGGGTGTTCCTGCATGGCAGGGGGTTGGACTGGATGGCCCCTGTGGTCTCTTCCCACTCTACATTTCTATGATTCTATGATTCTAAGTCTAACATGCCACATTGATTCAAGTGGGACTGGATTATAAATGAGATTGCAGAACACAAGCTAAGAATAGCAAAGTAGTGGAATACACAATTTGGGTGCAGTTCCCTCCCTGAGACATGTGCTACCTGACTAATTTTAAGGGAAATTTATAAATTAAGTTGTCCCAACAAAAGTAGACTGGCTAAATCAATAGACCTTCTGTACATGTTGATTTACTAACTTTGCACTGAATCAAAGTGTCTCTTCTAGCTGGGACTTTAGACCGCTGTGTTTCCAGCCAATCACAACACTCTAGTGTTTCTTCTTTTAGATTCTAAATCATGGGTGAGACTCACATGACCTCTCAGGACTACATTGCTCAGCAACCTTGGCGAGTATAACCAAGGGTGAAGAATGCTAGACATTTCAGGCCATCAGTATTTGGAAGGTTGCATGATTCCCACTCCCCTCCCCTTTTAGAAAATCAAAGTGTTGCTATTAATCCAGCTTCCTAGCCATTTTAATTTCTTTATTTTGTGGGAGTCAGTAAAACAGTGTGACTCAAAACTTTGTACTAGGCAACTTTCTTTCTCTTTGGTTCTCCAAATGTCTTGGACGTTAGCTTCCAAACTGGTGAACAGTCAGGAAATCTGGAAGTTGAAATCTCAACCTCCTGGAGGACTAAAACTGGAGAACTAGTGGTTTATATAGCCATATGCCTTCTTCTGTCCATACCCAAGAAGGGAATGCTGGGAGCTGGATTTCAAAAAAGCAACTTTCCAAGCTCTGTAAATGATTTGAGAATGATGTTCTTAAATAGGGGTGAGAATCAAGCAGCCTTCTGGATGTTGCTAGATTGCAAGTCCCAGAAGTCCTAGTTAGCTTGGCCAATGATGAGGAAAGCTGGGAGTTTCATTCTACCAACATCTGGAGGACCTCATGATTTCTGTGCCTGCTCTATAACACTGAACCATGATCCCCTTTCTCCTCTGTCTTGCTCATGTATGAACTTTTAAAAAAGGCAAACTGACTTTGCTTTTTTTTTTGGTCTGTATTGTACTGAGCAAACATGAAGGTGAAGAGGTCATGATTGGATTTTATCACATCTTCTCTGGCTTGCTCACGTCTTAGGAACACAAGATGCTTCCTTCTACCAGGTTTTTGTCTGCCTAAACCAGGAGCAGGGATTAAAATACCCTAAAGACACCATATCCCCTCTGATCTTGGAAGTTAAGCAGGGTCAGCTCTGGTTAGTACTTGGATGGGGGACCACTAATGAATACCAGGTGTTATAGGCCATATTTCAGAAGAAGGAACTGGCAAAACCACCTATGAGTATTGCTTGCCTAGAAAAACACTGTGAAATTTTCAAACTTCAAACTTTTTTGCCCCTCAAATGCCTTCTATGTGATTGTGCAGGACATTTTTGCCATTTTAAAGGCTCCCCTGGGCTGTTTTAGTCCCCAGAGAAGATTTCTTTTTAAAAACAGGAAATGATTGGGATTCACTTTCGTTTAGTTCCTGTTATTAAAAAAAAAGAAGTCTTCTTCTGGGCCTAAAATAACACAGGGCATGGAAAATGTGATAAAAATGCTTGCAACACCACCAGAGAGCATTTAGGGGCAATTTGGCACATTCCGTCCCCAAGCAATGTCTTTTTAAAAAACTTCTTTTTGACCCTGGGGTGGTGATGATTGCATGTCACAGGCTGCACTTTTCCAACCTTTAAGTCTAAACCAATATTATGTGTTCTGATTGCGAGGAGTTCCCTGAGGACTCCTGAAGAAGTCATTCACCTCATCTACAGCCTGTTCTTTTTGAACTGAAGATGGCAGGAATCAGATGAGATCTTCGGCATCCAAAACCTGTGTTCTCTCACTGAACAGCAGTTTCTCCTTGTTTCCTGGACTGCCTATAACTTCACAGGAGAAAAGGGAAATTTGAATTACTTGCCAATTTTTGTTGGGTATCAGTGGGAGTCAGGAACCACACGGTTTCAGAATGAAGCTGAAAATTATCAGTACGATGCATTTTTATACACATAATCTTCCTCGGGAGAGTTCGGAGGAGGTAGCAACAGGGAGATGAAACAACTGCTGAATATAGAATGCCATATAAAAAGTATCCTGTTCTTTGTGAGCATCAAAAGTCATCCTAGACTACAGTGGTTTATAAAATAGGGGTACATGATGAAATTCAAAGGATTTGTAATTTGCATTTTGAAATGAAACCAGAGTTTTATTTGTTAAATATGCTAGGGCAACAAAAGGAGATAAGAAGTCACCAGGAGATATTGTTATATTTAATAACTGCGGCAAGGTTGACATATGCGCAATACTGGAAAGAAAAGAAATATATTGATATAGAAGAGTCGAAGTTAAAAGTTCTGGATATGGTAGAGATAGAAAAATTGGCATCTTCTTTGAAGAATAAACCTATCCAGAACTTTGAAACAGAATGGAAAAGAGTATTGGATGGGGTAAAGATATAAATGTATAAGAAATGAAAGAAAGAAATAATGTAATCGCTCTTATCTCTGTAAGATGGAAATTATGTTTGTAAGTAATGGAAATAAGCAGATTCAACTGGAAGATTCAAACTTGGAAGTGTGTGTGTGGGGGGTTTATTTTTGAAATTAAACTATCAATAAAAATATTCCAAAAATAAATAAAATAAAGCTCCTGTCTAGCTCAGTTCCCATTTTGTTTTGATACTGATGTTCTCTTTATCTGTTCCTAAGTCTCAGAGACAAGACATCAAACATTCCCAACCAATATGAGGCAAGCAGGATATTCAAAGAGGGGAGTCTTCTAGTCACTCTGCACATGCTCATGTTCTAGATGTGTTAATCTTGTTTCAGGGCTGATGGCCATGGAGAAGCAAGACTCCGGTGCCTTGAAACGCAATGTAATACGCCTACTTCTTCAGTACCCCCAAGGGATCAGCTTTGGAGATTTTTCTGGGGCCTACTATCAGCTGCATGGCTGCTACCCCCACATTGCTCTTCATGGGTATCAAACACTCAGGGAGCTGTTGGCTGACATGAAGAATGCTGTGATTGTGGAAGGCAGTTCACTGAGACCAGTCATGAAGATAGCAAATGGCGTCCATCTTGACGACTGGCTGGAAGGAGATGGAGAGAATGAGTTGGAAGGTTCAGAAGGGGAAGCTGAGAGCCTGATAGGTGAAGGTGGAGGAGAGACAGGTAAATGCAGCCGAATTTTGATTCTGGCAGCCAGATTTAACTGGACATTACAAGAATTGACTTTTATAGTGGACTAGCATATATATCCGATGTTGTCCGGGATCTTATTTTCTCATAGGTAATACTTGTTAGAAAGATTTAAGATCCTGTGTCTCTTAATTCTCCAAACTGTCTTGTTCAGTACCTGTAAACTTTTTCCCATGTTCCCCAATCCAATCTGTATTCAGAGTTATGGGACTGGAGACCCTCTAGATGTTAATGAAGTACTTTTCCCATGATTAGGACTCATGGGAATAAGAGTCCCAACAACCTCTAGTGGCTATTGTTGTTTTCTTTTTTCCCTTTCTCTCTCTCCTAGTTAATATAATACATGGATGGAGAAACTTTGACCCTCCAGATTTGGCTAGGTTTCCTCTCCCAGATTCTCTGGCTAGTTTGGCCAGTAATCAGGAATTGTGAAAACTTGTAGGTCCAAAATACCTGGTGGATCAGAGGTTTCCCATCACTGGTAAAATGGATATGCTTGAATACTGATGGGCATTTTGTTCTGATACCAGTGAGTGACAGTCCTAATTGCTATAATAGAAATTAAAAAGACAATTTCCTCTATACAGAGGCATGTATAGAAATTTCAGCTGTCGTTTTGTGGCCTGATGACCACTACTCAAAAATGGTTAATCTGTTATGACAAGATTTGTCTTAAAGATGTCTCTGGTCTCTGTGCCTACCTATGTCCATTGTGGCTTTCTTTCCAGCCTCTGAGAAAAGAGTTCACGGAAGTGCTGCACTTTGCACTTAGCTCGGCCACCTTTCGTAAATTAAATGCGCTGAACGAAGCACTCTTAGCTGTAGGGAACTCTGTGCTCTGAAGAGGTGGCAACAGTGGCTCCTTTTCCATCCTAGCTACTTCACAAGAGTTCAGGTGGAGATAAAATGTTCCCTGTTGTATGTGCAGTGAAGGTGAAAATTAACATGGAGCTAGAGTTGTCACTGTGGTTTGGTCAAGTCAGATAGTAGAACATGGCAGTTATTCTTCCAGTTGCCAGGGTGCAGGTTCTAGAACCAATTTGCATGCTTTGCCTGCTGGAGGAAGTGGGAGGAGCTAGCCATTCCAGAAAGTCATCCATCTGCTTAATGAGGAGGAACCTTCACAGTAACACCAGTGTTTTTTCTGCCAAAACCTGCAAAGAGTTCTTTGGCATTATAAAGATTAACAAATTTACAGTATGATAGCCTGAGCTTTCATGGACTCATGACAACCCACTTTTTCAGGTGGGTGAAGTATAACCCAGAGTTTGTGACTATCTCATGCCTGCTGGTGGGGTTGGGAAGGGAGGGAAAAGAAATGCAGAGAGTACTGATATTGAGAATTACCTTCAGCCTTATCTGGTTAGCATCCTTGCTAATGCATAGAGATGGCCATTCATAAAGCTTGCTGAGAACATAGTTATCCTGAGGTGAAGTAAACTGATCAACATAGGTAGTCTAAGAAGACTCTATTACTCCAGCTTAAAATCTCTAGTAATAGACATGTTCTCTATTAAACTCTCTACTCTGCTGTCAGAGAGGTTGTGATGTAGGCAACTAGGGTAGCATGCTGTAGCAGGTTAAGTTGTGAACCAAGAAATATCGGATTCAGCCATGAATGAGCTAGGTGGCCTCACCTTTGCATTCAGTAGGAGGTCCTTTTCAACTGTCTTTGGACAATAGAATTTGAGTAGCTTATAGTTGAAGGAGCCAGTGTGGTGTAGTGGTTTTGAGTGTTGGGTCAGGGTTCTGAGAAACCAGGCTTTGAATTCCTACTCACCTATGGAAATCCACTGGGTGGCCTTGACAAGTCACATTCTTTCAGCCTCAGAGGATGGCAATGGCAAGCCCCCTCTCTAGATAAATCTTGCCAGGAAAACCCTTGAAAGGAATTATCATAAGTTGGAGCTGAATTGAAGGTATATAACATTAGCAACAAGGTGCTTGTGGGATTCTTGAAACAGTGTACCTAAAGCTCCTTAAAGCTGTTAAAATGCCAAATGTAAAGTATTATGACAGTGTTTGAGCATTACAGCTGCAAATCTTTACTGTATTACTAGTTTAAAGAATCCTTCTGTTCTAAGGTCACCATTGTGGTAGCTCACTAATAGAACACATACTTTGCATGCAGTAAATCCCAGGTTTAACTCCTGGCACCTCCAGTGGAAAGATGAAGGTCTTTCTTGTCTGAGACCCGAAGAGCCACTAGCAATTGAAATAGATAGCTGTGGGCTAGTTGAACAAATACTGTGAGAGTAAGCCCCACTGAGCCATTAAATATTCTCCATTTCATTCAGTATTTTCCCAAGCCTCTCAGTTCTGCTTTGTTTTTTGTTTTTTGTTTTTTTAAGGATCCCATTTTCCTTCCCTACTTCCTTTTCACGTCCCTGCAGAGAAAGTGGCTCATGTCTTTCTTTAATAGTAATAACCAGCTGATAGAACCAAAAATGTTATATCCTTCCCTACAGATTTGGCTGCTGCCTTGGTACCAATCCTGAATGTTCTTGGTGACCACCCCCTTGGTATGGATCTAGAGACACTGAGGAAGGACTTGCAGAGGAAGCATGGGTTTGACTTGGATGCTTTCTGCCAACGTATGGGCTATGAAGATGTCACGTCATGCCTGCTGCATGTGCCAGGGCTTTGTTTTTCATTCACAAACAGCAAATTACCCCATAGTTGTGTGGTGCAGCTTCTTTCAGCTAGCCGTGACCTTCCGCACTTGCCGTGTGATGCCAGTTCCTGTTTGGACAAGCCTCTTACTTCCAGTGGGACAAACATTCCCTCTCAGGAGTCAGTGAAAACGGAGCCAGGTGAGATTTCTGTGGGCCCATGTTATGGGCTAGTAACATAATCCTTTTTTAACTGGGGGAATTCCAGATACTTTATTGCTGAAGCATATGATGGTTGTGCTCATATGATAGAGTAGATATATATATGTGACCTTTTGCAACTGTGCTAATTTCACAGACCTTTTGGTCTTTCTCAGATTTGTGACAATCATAACTGAGTTTTAGCAGGCAAAGTACTTATAGAGAAAAGTAACTGCCCTACTTCATAAAGAGCAAATGATATCTCTCTCCAGAAAAGGTTTTTGAAACTCCTCCATGTTTATGTTTATGTTCCAGAGCTCTTTGCATTTCTGTGAAAGTTTCCATAGAGCTTGGAATTTAGAATCAAAGGTCTACAGTAGGAATGGACAATTGTGGGAAGAAATTGTGATGAACCCTATGGAGGGGGACATAGCAAGCTGAGCCAAGGGGATTTAATTTGATTGGTTCTCTGACTAAAGAACCCAGGTTAGCCAGAGGGAAGGGCTAGGTGGGTGAGTCAACAGAACAGAAAAATAACACAAACAGGGTCTAGAAGAAGAGTTCCTTTAGATAGATAGATGGAGAGAGAGAGAGAGAGAGAGAGAGAAAAGTAAGAGAGAGGGTGGGAGAATAGCCAAAGGCTTGTTAACCTAAGGAAGTGTGTGCCTGTTAAAAGCTGGAAGTTCTTTTCTGTTTGACATATCGAGTTGCCCAATACCTTTCCCTTGTTAGTTCTTTTAATAAATATTTATTCTATTTTTTTTAAAATAAGAGCAGCTTCCATACAGTGTCTCTTTAATTTGAGCTCAATTACACACGCTACCACCAGTGACATTCATTTGGGAGAAACCTGAAAACGCTTTGTCCTATATTCACAAGGGTTGTGGGCTTATGGAAAGCAGAAGGGTGATGAAATGTGGAGAGGGAGCCAGGGGGTGGTAATCAGATAAAAGGGTGTTGCTTCTCCAGGAAGGGAGAATAAAAGCAGGCGTGACTGGTCACAGCCCTGGCTGGCCCAGATCTCCATGTGACAGAAGTAACTGTGAGGGCTGCATTAGCTGCCTAGCAGACCTTGGGGGGCACACTCCACCACAACACACACTCTGTACAAAAAAATCTTCCAAAGTCCCTTACCCTCATTTTTGCAAAGTTTTCAATCTTGCTGGGCTATTTTAGGCCAGTAAAGGCCTTTTTTAAAAAACAAAACAAAACAGGGAATGTCTAGAAGTCACAATAGCCCAATCAGGGGGAAAAATCTGGTGAAAATGCCCCTTGAGATGATAATGGCTGTTCCATTTCCCAGTTGAAAGAAAAGTTACAGAGGCTTACAGGTAGTTAAAAGGTCATACAACAATAACAATAGAAAAACATGCTAATAGAACTAATATATGCACAGGACAATATTGATCTGGGTTCAGACTCAGGTAGTTGCACTTGGTTCCCCTTGCAATCAATGAGAAGAGTTAGTCCTGATTCATTCCCACAATTTTCATGCAAACTGGGTACAACCAATTTATCCTTCCCATACTTAGTATTGCTACCTGGAACTAAAACGCTTCTAAACAGCTGTCATTACAAGTTTTCTGAGTGTGTGGTAGGCATGCAAGCTGTTTCTGTAGGAAGCTCCACATTTCCTTCTCTGCAAGGGAAGTCGTATTATATATTTTATGCTCAAATTTTCACATTTCACTCAGTTCTCTTTCTGCGTTGCTCTTCTTTTAGCTTCTCGCCGCACCACTCCATCCCAGTCCAGTGCTTCTCTCTCCTTGGACATGGAACAAGGTACCAGAGAATCTGAAACCCTAAACCAAAACGTGTTGGAACAGAAGGCAGGTAAGGCTGCATTTTTACTTTGAAGGCTCCTGGGCCACCGATCAGAGGGAGCAGTATAAAGGAGATGAGATATTGCCTTCAGTTTATAGAGAAGTAGAGGCTTTGATCATTCCATTCAGATACCTCCTACTGAGTGTACTTTTAGCAGAAACTATAAATATCTGCTCAAATTTGTTTTGATGATATGAAGAAGGCAGACTAAGTGAGAGCAGCCAATCTCAGCACAGAGAAACTCTATGAGGAAAAGGAGGGGCTCCAATGAGAAGAAGGATTTTTAAAAAGAACAGTCAGTCAGTTGAAGACAGACAATTGGTGCAGAGAGTTGGAAACAGACTGTTGGAGGAGTCGGTTGAAAGTCTGAGGGGAGTTACTCAATATTGGGTGCCTGTGGGATTGAAGGCTCAGGTCTGAAATAATTCAACTGGAATAGAGTAAAGTATTTGGAAGTGAGAACTGGAACTTAAGAATGAAGTTATTCTACATGTTATTAAATAAAGTTAACTTATTTGTTATTTTATACAACTGACTCTGGACAGCAGTATTAGCTCAGAAACAAAGGTGGGTCATGATTACTGAAAAGAACAGAAAGATAACACACATAATTGTCTGCAGTGAGATCACTTGAAGGTCTAGGGCTTCAGATCCAAGGAGAGATTTTAAAGAGGAATCAAGGGCAAGGTGACAATGACAGGTTGGCCAGGTTTGGAACTGCTGGGCAACCCTGAGAAGGAAATCTGTCCTGTGTGATGATGAGAGTAACTTGCTCCTTGGAAAAAATAGAGAAGTTATGGATTTTGTGATAGTTTGACTACTATGGCATATAATATTTATATTCATATTTCCACTCATTGAAAATCCTTAAGTTTTTATATGTCAACAAAACATGAAACTCGTTACCTTTGTGTTCTGACATGTGTGCTAAATATAAACCACCAGTGGCTGTGAGTAAATTTGAGTTTGGCTTGGGATGACTTTAGGACATTGGGCTGAAGTAAAAAATAATGCTTTCCCTCCCTCACTCGCCATGCCCTCTCACATTTTCCCCTCTGAATTGTTTTCTTTTTCCTCTTCCAGCTTCTTGCAGTTCTGCTTCATCCAAATCCAGCACTTCTTTGTCCTTAGACAAGCAGCAGGTGACCAGTAGACCAAATGTCCTGGAAGAAAATATGGTTGGAAGGAATTCTGGTAAGATTGTGTTTGACTCTTCAGGATTCCACGTAATTGGGTTAGGAGGAGAGCGTTAATTCCTACAGTCCACCTGGCAGATTTTATTGTCAGAAATCTGCTAAACACCTATGCTTCAGTGTTTTGTGAAGACCTTTTCCAATATCTTCTTCATTGCTTTCCATGTGATTTTTTCTCACACTGGTCAGTTATAGCATTTTGGTAGCACTTTAACTGCCATGAATGCATATGAAATCCTGGAATTTGTACGTTGGTGAGATACTAGAGCTCTGTGGTAGTAAATCCTAAATACATCACAAAACTGCAAATCCCGGGATTCCATACAATAGAGCCATTATCTTCCAAAATTGGGACTCAAGGGGTCTCATAATTTAAAAACAATACAGATAGAACCACACCAAAAGGTGAACATTAAAATGGAATTAATCTGATCTTTGTGACTGGTAATGTTCCTATAAAGTACTGAGAATTTTAACAGAAAACGTTGGACAGATCACACTTCATGCTTGGCCAAAAATTCTGTCTTAATGCACCATAAATGTGAGCAATGGTGGTTGTGCACAACCTCTTAATTTTTACTTTCCCCCACACTTTTCCCAAAGGTGTGAACTAATTAGGTAGGAGATTACTTTATGTTATTAGAGTTAACTACTGTATTTGCCAGCATATAAGGCACACTTTTTCCTCCCAAAAAATGCCTTCTGAAAATGGAGTGCGTCTTATACACTGGTGCATCTTATACACCGGCAAATACGGATAACTCTTGCTAGGCCTAAATGCATAGGAAAGTGAGGAGGGGAGGAAAGGAGTGCTTGTGTGAGTGCTCCTTTACCCCCCTGTCATTTTGCCTGGGTAGGGAGAAGTCCTGGGCTATTGTGATCATATCTGGATTGATTTGATGTGCAAGATTGTCCTTGATGACTCTTCTGAAATTTACATCTGTATGTTTTTCCTGTGGTCTGGTAGCATTGACAAAAGTTTTGGCTTTAGTCAATAATCTCCTGACCAAGCACAAGGCAGGTGTAAGAGTTAAGAAACTTGAAGAGGAACTGATGACCAAAAACAGAATTGATCTTGAGAAATTCAGCATCATCCATGGCTACAAAGACTCACTAGAATTTTTGGAGCATCGAATGCCTAATTTAACCATCAGATACCGAACTCAGAGACTCAAGTGCGTTGTTAAACTTGGACCAGGTAATGTTCAGGGGGCCAACTGCTAGATTCCATTCTGTTGATGTGTAGGAAAGGCTGTCAAACAGAATGCATTTTGATTCCAGGTCCAAAATGCCATCCAGAAATGAAACCAATCAAGGCAAAAGTGACCAACAAAAAAGTATATGTTGATAGTCAGAAATGTCTACTGCGTGACAGTTTAGTTCATTTTACCATGATTTCTACGTGCCTCCCAGTCTTGGTGGAATTTCCACATCTGGCTTAGAACAGCAGACTATTGACTGACTATCCATCAATTCCTTTATTTCTCCTACCACATCCCATCTTTGGCATCTTTCCTCAGAGTCTCAGCTTTCCAGCTCTATCTGCTCCTGTCCAGGCATGGAGAACACGTGTTCCCCCATCCGTGTTACAGGGTTACATCTTCCATAATTCTCTGTCATTGGCTTTGCTGGCTAGGACCTCTAGGAGCTGGAGTCCACTAACATCTGAAAGAGACCACGTATTCTCCACTCCTGTTCTATGGTCATCCTTGGCTACTTTGCCTGATTCTTTTGTCATCTTTGTTCTAGCTGCCTTAATTCGTCTCTGTCCAGTGTGCTTTAGCATCCTTGTTAATGCACAGGTACTTACATAGTCTGCTGTTCCATGTGATTGGATCACTCAAGTGCTGATCCCAGCTAATGGGACTTTTTCTGCTCTTCTCTGGTTAGATCCTTCTGATGCCACTGCCCCCCATTTTCTGGATGCCCCTATGCAGTCCTCACAGCTGACAAAAGTGCTGGAGCCAGTAAACTCTGCATCAGGTAAAGACCCTTCTTATTGTTATCCAGTCTACTGTTCCATGTGATTGGATCACTCAAGTACTGATCCCAGCTAATGGGACTTTTTCTGCTCTTTTCTCCTTGTTAGGTCCTTCTGTTGCTGCTCTCCCCTCTTTGTTGGATGCCCTTGTGCAATCCTCACAGCCAATAAAAATGCTGGAGCCAGTAAACTCTGCATCAGGTAAAGATCTTTGTTGTTGTTACCCAGCTAGAGATGACAGCAAAGGAGAGTGACAGTTTGTACAGATTAGACAAATGAGGCCATTTTGCTTTGAGATGGTTTACAAGGATTCACTAATTAATATTATCTGCTGAGTCAGCCAGTAGCCCATCTTGCTAGTAAGGGAGCCTTATGGTTACTCTTAGCTTTTACGGATTTCTTCAAAAGATATTTCTTCTAAGTCAGGACAGGGAAACTTGTGGCTGTCCAGGTGTTGTTGGATCTCTGTTCTCTCCAGCTTGGCCAGTGGTAAAGCGTGATGAGCATGTTAAGAGCTCTAAGATAATTCTCTCTGTCCTACCATTTTCCCAAACTAGTTTGATAGGAACAAGGGAGAGGGCTTTCTTGATGGCTTCTCCCAGCCTTTGGAGGCCAGGATGGCATTGTCCTTACTGTTCTCCCACCATTGGGCTTTTAGAATTGACTGGGATGGGTTTTTCATGATGTTCTGTGCTGTTTTTGTGGTTTGTATATAGTCTTTTAATGAATTTTAATGTCTTTAACTTTATATATTGTTTTATTAGTTTTGTAAATAACTTGCATATTTATATTTTTATTGATTTTTTTGTATAGTTTTTAATCTGTCTTGTTTCTAAATATGTTGTAAAAACATTGAGTCTCATTATTGGAGAAAACCGTGATATAAATGAATCATCATCGTCATTATAGATCAACATTTGGAGGGCCACAGTCTTTTTTTTTTTTTTTAGCAACGGCAGTCTTTTTAGGAAGACTGCCTGATACTGATTCAGTATACTGATACTGATACTGCCTGATACGGATTGAGACCATTGTTGGCTGCTGTGATTGGAACCCATCTAACCCATTGTTGTCTGCTCTGACTGGAAGTTGCTCTTCACAGCTTCAGGCAGGATTCTTTCTTAGACCTACCTAGAGATCCCTTATGATTCTTGCTATTCTTCCGTTCATTTACTGATCAAAACTGATTCTGCTTAGTTGTAGAAATCAGACAAGATATACACAGGGTGGTATGATAACTGTAACTGGGGAACCTTTGGCCTCCAGATGTTTTTGGACTACAAGAACATCCTGTCCATGCTGGATGGAGATGTTGGGGTTTGGATTGCAACCTTTGGAGGGCTAAAGATTTCCCACCCTGTCGTATGTCTGACCTAGTGTTTACTACATATTATTCCATGCTAGGATGTAAGAATTACTGCTTAGAACCACTTAGGAATTTAACTTCATCCAGTCAGAAAATGCCAGCAGGGCATATGACATAATTTACGGTTAGCTAAATTAGTGGGCACTCTTTTAGGATATTTCCATCTCAATCTCTCATTCTCTCTCTCCTTTTCTCCCCCTCTCCCCTCTGCCCCTCTGGAAGTGTAAGGGATTTACAATTTCTTGGCATTCTTCAGGGCATAACTCAGGGTGCTGTGGTAGCCTGGTAACACATTAAAAAGAGGAATACACAAGTGGTGTGTATTCTGCCTATTGGCTTAGCCAAAACAAGTAGTGTATTTTTGTTGTTGTTGTTGTTTGTAGATTCTTTTCAGGTCAGCTTGTATTTTTCAGAATTTTAGCTGACCTCAGAACATGGCAATTCTGTAGGCAAGGAGAGAAAAACTATAAGACACACTCAAAAATAGATATTGGATAAAAAGAGTCTGGTGGTTTATTGGGTGTATTCCATAAAATATTGCACAGGAAACTGTCTAGCTCATTTTATCTGACTAGCTCAATAGCATCTCCCTTCTCTGGCAGTCAGTTTCCAGTATTTGAGAGAGAGCTCTACCCCACCTTCCCTGGAGCACTGGACATGGGAACTCAAGTTTGTGAAGCCTTTGCTCTCCCACTGAGCTGCTTCATTTTCTTTCTCAGCAAGGAAGTCAAGAGCAGTGCTAACTGCAGAACAACATTCATTGAGGTGTCTCTGTAAGCACAGCTTTTGCTGCTGCTTCAGGGTCTTCACTCACCCCTTGGTATTAGCATTCCAGTTCTTGGAGAAGAGGAGATATACCATTACACTACCAGAACTTCTCTCTCTTTCTCTCTCCCCCCTGCTCCTCCCCTTGGCTCTCTTCCCTGTACTTTGGTTTTCTTTTACCCTTTTTGACAGGAAAAAAAATTCTACACTCAAATTCTATATCCATTTTTTCATTCATAGCATGGCCAGAGCTTAGGAATGCTACTTTTTTGGACTGCAGAAGCCAAGTCCATGAAGGCTCCAGGTGGATTCTGGGAGTTGTTTAATCATTAAGCATTTTTATCTTGCCTCTCAGCCAGAAAGGTGCTTAGAGTGCATTATAAGACTAATAAGTCAGTGAAAGAGAATCCCTGCCCTTTAGCTTAAAATGTCAGGACAGAAAGGAGAAGGGAAGAACATGTAGAAAACTGTGAAAAAGCATGTAGACTTTCATCAGGTCTGATAGAATGTTTCAGCTTCCTGTTTCATCTCCTTCTGCGGCAACTCCCAGTAAGGTTGCTGGTGGATACCTGTAGGGTGTCTTGATATTTTGACATATTTATGTAGCACAAAGAATTTTGTAGATGAGATTGCTTCAGTTGTTTTGACCATCTCTTGTTAGGTGCCTTGGGGGCTTTGGCTAGAAGTTGGGTTGCCATTACATTTTCCAGTACATATAATATCCCCTAGCAGCTGACTTTGCAGTAATTGTATGCTGTCTTTTCCTAGGCTTTGGTGATGTCTGTAAGCCTTCAGTCACGCCCCATTATTCCTCTGCAAGTAAATCTCCATCCCAGAGCCTGTCTTTGCCAGCTTCTTCCATGTCAAGAGCAATGAAGAATGGGATCCACCCCAGCATACGTATCCCACTTCCTGAGATTCCAGATCTTCTATCCTTTCAGGAGGCCCACAGTGTTTCATCACCCAAGGCCAGCAATTCATGCCAGTCTGTTTCCAATGGCCCACCACAGAAGCCAAGTGCATGCCACTTCGGTAGACCACCACCTGCTGAAGAGGTGCATTGTCAGTTGGATAGGCAGCTGCCCAGCACAGTCAACGTGGCTAAGGGCGAACCCTCAAAGGACCAGGATGACTTGAAGCAGCAAGTGGCCCACATCCTGGCTTTGCATCCTGAGGGCATGTCACTGTTCCAGTTCCGTGTTGCCTATAGTGCCACCTATCAGCGCCACTTGCCACTGGGAAATGCTGCTTCTGCCAAACAGCGTCTGCTGGAAATGCCGGATGTTGTTCATGTGAAAAACTATGGAGTCCAAACACAGCTGCTACCTGTATCCTCTGCAATTTTATCTGTAAAATCTGGTAGGTGGTGTGGCACATAGCATTTTGTTCTGTTTATACTTCCAGTTATATATTCCCACTATATCTATTTTTCAAAAGAACCAGTGCATTCTTGGGATGGCATGGAGGTGTAATCCATAACAATTGGGTTAATCCCACATGCCAACTGGAACAGACAGGAGTCCACATGCTTTTTCTGTTGTGACAGGACCTCTTTACTTCTCTGACAGTTTTTAGTGTTCTGCCAAACAAACTGATCAGGTTTTAGTCCTTCTCTGGCAAATAGTGATAGAAATATTAGAGGAAATGGAGAAATGAGAAGAAATGAAAAACAGAGTGATGGATTTGACGAAGGAGAGCTCCCAGTTGCTTGCCACTCTGCGTGGGAAGGAAAATGCCTAAAGTTTGCCATCTCAGATGCCAGCTGATCCACATAGCTCCAAGTCAAATAAGAGCAAAGGATCTAAAGGCAAACTCCCCAAGATGGCTGTCACTCAGCATGCCTCTGAGGAGGACAAAAAGGAGGCGTTAAGAAAGCTTTTCCTTCCATAAAGTTTGCCATCTCAGACGCCAGCTGATCCATGTGGCTCTGAGTCAAATAAGAGAGGAGGATCCAAGGGCAAATTTCCCCAGATGGCTGCCACTTATTGTGTCTCTGAGGAGGATGAAAAGGGAGCATTAAAAAAGGTTTTCCTCTCATCAAGTGAGAGCAATACCAATGAGGTAAAGATGATATCTGATGATAAAAGAACCAGAAAAATGGTAAGTAAGACCGAGAAAGTGGTAGAGCTACCACAAAAGCCTAAAAAGGAAAAGAAAAAGATACCATGGTAAGTGCTGGTTCAGGTGTGGGGTCCAGGACTAGAAAGTCTTCAGCAACAGCAGAGACGTTTCAAAAGGCTGATTCCGGCCGCCATTTTGAATTGATGGATTCCAGAATGGGAAGGGCTCTTGGTGAGTGAACCTCTGAGATGGGAGCATGCTCAGAAGGTAATGTGCAGCACTCAGAAGTGAAGGGAGGGGCTGCATCAGAGCAGAGCTCAGGACAAGTGTGCTTAGTTTCCCTTCGTTCTCTGGTGCCAGGTCAGAGGGAACCCAGAGGCATGGAGGCTGCTGCAAGACTGCAGCCAACAGCACCCAGTAGGCAATATGAATTTTAATGTTGGGAGCTCTTTGAATCAGATGTTTATGGGACTGTGTAAGGGAAAGCAAGCAGAAGATCAAAACTGGAGGGGAAATATCAAGCAGAGGCCTGTGTTTGCAGATGATGGGTTGCCAGTTTTAACGCATCTGCATCAGGCATGTGGAGAAACTTAGCTAGCCCTAATAAATGGCAGCTATTAATTAAACAAATGGTTTTAAAAGAATTAGATACAGTAATTTCCGAAATGAAGAATCAGTTGAATGAATTTATTAAAATGAGTGTTGCAAATACAATGAATTACAATAGAGGCATTAGCAGTTTAAACTATAAATCCAAAGTTGATGAACTGAATGAGGAAAAAATTAGTAATGAAAAACTAACATCGTGGAATGATGTTGGAGCATAGGAATGGAAGAGAGTAGAAAGAAAGCAAGGCATAATAGCTGATAGGGTGCATAAGATAAGGAGGATGTTCAGGAGGAAATGATGCAGGTGGAGAGAGAGGAAACTGAACTTTCTTCAGAAGATGAAGAGAGTGAAGTGGATGCTAATAGGTTGTTTCATATGAGAGAATTCAGAAGGTGTGTTAAAGAGAGTGTTGCAGACTTTATGTTTAGAATGGGATGTGAAGGAATACAGTAAGGTGACTAAAGGAAAGGATAGCAAGGTAGCAGCAGTGAATAAGAAAAAAAAAGTAATTTCACAGAAGTGATAATGTCAGATATGTTTAGGGAATTAATTCAGACTGAATTGGAAGCATCCTTGAATGGATGCCCTGGTGGCGCAGTGGTTAAATGCTAGTACTGCAACCACAAGGTTGTGAGTTCGATCCTGCCCGGCTCCAAGGTTGACTCAGCCTTGCATCCTTCCGCAGGTCGGTAAAATGAGTACCCAGCTTGTTGGGGGCAATTAGCTAAAATACATTGTAAACCGCTTAGATAACACTCAGTTGATAAGCGGTATAGAAATAAATGCTATTGCTATATTGCTATTGCTATTGAATATCTGTACACTTCTGGGGTGCACAAATAACCTTTATTCCTTAATCTGAAATAAGTGGACAAAAGGAGAGCAACAATTTTTAAACTGGAGCCTCTGGCACATCTTACACCTACTTTGTCTGCCTTTCCTGAAATTTACCTGTATTGCCATTCTCACTCTTTTGTTCCTTCCTGTCACCTGCTTCCCCTTGTATGATTAATAATTTCATTAAGTTAAGACAATCTGGACCTGATGTGCTGCGCTTGAGCAAGCTTCTCTCTGTACGTCTCTCGTCCCTCTGAACCTCCTCCTTTGTATTTATTAGCCATGCTGCCAGTAGCAATTCCACCTCTGCTTGCATGCCTCATCCCAGGTTGCTACAACAGAAATTCTAGAGTGAGTATGAGTTTCTCAAGGAGGGTGATGATGCCCAGTCTGAAACTGATAATTCCTCGGAAGAGAATGAAATAGAAGAAACAAACAATTTAGATTGTTTGACGCAGCTAAGTTTAGAGGAATGCAGTGTAATTAAAAGACATAAAAGACAGTTCAGTAGCTTCAGTGTTGAGAAGACTGGCTTTTAGATCACTTGAAATGCCAGAAACTTGCAGATATGAAGCTTCCCCATGACTGCGAGCCTGGAGGTCTCAAGAGAGCAAGAAGTATGATTGAATTATCGTGAAAGACGTTGTGGCAAGTGAGTGACAGGTCTCCATGTATGGAGTAGAATTGATATGGAAAGAAACTTGCCAATAATAAGCTTCTCCTAGACTGCAAGGCTGTAGTTTGTAGAGGGTGAGCAGTGCAATCTAAGCAGTGACAAAGATTTGACAAGTGAGTGAAAGATCTCCCAAGTGTGGAGCGGAGTCGCTATTGGAGAGCAGCACAATCTGAAAGAGACTTGTCGGCATTAAGCTCTCTCATGGCTGAAAGTTTGCAAGCTTCACAGGGCAAGCAGTGCTAGAAGACCAATTAGATATTTTTCTCATCTGTACCAGAACAGAAGGAGAAGCAGGATATAATTAAAGAGGTCATTAATCTTCTGCAAATTGGGATGTGGAGATGGTGCCTCAACAACAACAAATACAGGGCTATTGATTCATTGTTCTTTAAGGTTTAGTTTGCCCTGTGTTAAAGTATTTTAATAATTAGGTAAATATGAGGAATTTAAAATGGAAGCCCTGTAGTCAACTAAAGGAGACTTGCAGAAAGGTTAGCTTCTATAGATTAAAACAATATATCTATATCTATATCTATGTCTCTCTCTGTGTGTGTGTATTAAAAATGAAGTATTTGCATGTCTCAATGGCAAAAGTTAGAAAAAGTATTTATGCTTTCAATTTAACAGTAGCCATTACCAATTTAAGGCACTTCTGTTTGGCTTTGCATCCATTTCAAGGATTTGCACTAAAATGTTAATCCCAGTGATTTCTCACCCCAGGGAGAAAGGGATTCAGTTATTCCCTTATTTAGATGACATTCTTTGAAAGCGGAGCTTAGGAAGGAGTTATGTAGGGAATGCCTGAAGTTTTAAAAAGGTTAGCTTTTGTCGTAAATTTTGAGAAAAGCAGTTTAGAACCTAGTAAGAAATTGACATATTTAGGAGCAGACATTAATACAGAGTTGGGATACCTGTTTTGTCACAGGAAAGGAACGAGAAGATAGGGAAGGTTCTGCAAAGGTTACTAGATGTGGAATGAGCAGATATGATGTTCTTGGCAAGAGTACAGTTTAGTTGATACTTTGAGCATGATCCATACCAGAAAACTGCAGCAGTGTCCAATCACATCTGTTGTATATGATGAGGAAGCGTAGCCAGAAAGTGAAAATACCACAACCACTGAAGAGAGAGCTAAAGTGGTGGTTATGCAAAAAGAACTTGGACAGAGGGGTGCCTTTTATGATTCATTCTATAATAACTGTCACAATAGATGCAGGCTTCTATGGCTGGGGTGTCTGCGGACAGGGTTATATGTACTGTGGCTGGATGGTCAGAACCTTCAACTTTTGTCTGGCATTATAAGATAGAAAAGTTTAAGTCAGCACAGGCAGCTTTGGGCACAAATGTGCTGCAGCAAGTCTTGAAGAGTTAGGAACAGTCCCGCCCAGGGTGTGGCTTGGGTAAATCCGAATCATTGTGGATTACTCCTCCATGCCATCCTGAGAATGAGAAATTGGATTTACTGTGAAGATTCATTCTGGGATGGCAGGAGGAGAAATCCACCTACCCTAAAAGGAGCGGGGGGGGGAAAGGGAGATGAAAGTGAACAAGTTAAGGGATGAAGGAAACTTGGGCAAGACTTTTAGTTATTTTTAGTAGAGTATGGAAATGGAGATTTGGTTTTGTCTGGCTAGATAATAAAAACTGTTAGAGAAAGGAAGGGGTCCTAACTGTCACAATGGAAAAAGGACTTGAACTCCTGCCTGTTCCGGTTGGCACATGGGATTAACCCAATCAGTGTGGATTCCTCTTCCTGCCATCCCAGAATGAATCTTCACGGTAAATCCAATCTCTTATTCCTTGTGAATAGGGAAAAAAAACACACCAAACCATACAGAAACCCCAGGCAAAGATGACGTTTATCGGTCACTAAACTCTTCCCCTTCTCACTTAAATTGTTTCCCTAAATAAATAGTCCCTAATTTATAAATTTACAAATGATTCCATTGAGAGTTCCAGGTGCTGTGAAGATGGATTTTGGAGAAAAGAAACATTCTCCTCTTCTCCAATTTGGGATAGGGAGCAGGGTGAGAGCATCTGTAACATTGTAATAGTCTAGGATTGACCATTATAGGAATGGCAGTAGATTGCAGACAAGATATGGTTTGTGTGTTAACTTAATGGTGCTAATCTTCAGTGATAGTCTTCAGCGTGATGGTTCTGTCGGATTCCATGCTAAAGACATTTCCTTGAACTAGTGTGATGAGTAATCAGGTTTTGTCATAGGCAGCAGAAAGTCCAAAGAACTACTAGCAAACCAAGGCAAAAATTGTATTTAAACAGCAGTTATTAGAGCTTGAGCCTTAGGTGTAGCTTTGGCCACAGGAGGGCTGTCTTGTCACCTGATTCTTTGTGAGCTCAGCATTTTTTTGCGGGAGGAAAAAGTTTCTCACTTTTCTATATGAGGCTTCAGGGAGGAACTTCTTGCTCATCTGCAATATTTCTTTGCTTTTCACCTTTGAAGTCTCAGCTGTATTCCATCTCCTTCAGCAAGAAGCACAGTAGTTGTGTGGTCCATGAGTTAAAAAAATGGTGCTGAGTTACAATAATTCACTAAAATATTATAAAAGTGGTGCCAAAGTGACATGACCCAAGTACAATAGTGCAGTCAGCACCTTTGTAGTAGCACCACCATTGTATCATTTTATAACCTCTAATGAGAGATATTGCCCAGTTGTATTTTCTTTCAATGGTATGCTTCTTCCTAGTATCAAATGCAATTCCAGTGCTCTGTCTTCTGAACCTTCTTTTGTGTCTTTGCAGACCAGCCTGTCTCTTCCACAGTGGAAAAATCTCCAGAGGTTCCTGGTCACTCAATGGCTAGAACAGTGTCGGTGTTTCAGCTGGTAAGTGATTCTCAAGCCTTCTCCTCTCCCTTAGGTCCCACTGTCACTTCATCCCCTACGGAAGCTGAGTAACAAGGATGATGGCATTCTTCCCAAGGTTCGGCCTCCAAGGACACACAAAAAAAGGCACATCCTTGGCAAGAGCATGACAGGGCAGAGCTGACTTGGGGGATCTTTCATGTCACCCTGATATATCTACAGTGGAAGAAGCAACTGTCTTTCCTAGTAGTTCTGTGGGTAAAGCTGGCTTTATGACAGCTTACAATTCTTGCCTTAATTCTATACTTCCCAAGGCTGTTCTACTGCCTATACTCATTTCTATCTTTCTCTCTCTTCCAGAAATCTGAAGAATTTGGAGCAAAGGGCAACAAGGAGGGTGGCCCATTCCCTGAACCTCAGCTCCAGAAAGCACCCAAACCAAGAGTTCATGTGCAAGAGTGTGTGAAGATGAGTCCCACGCCAGTGGGACATCTCTTCATTCCTCAGTCTCCTGTAGTTTCTCCTACATACCCTCAAACTTCAACTTCATGTGAAAATTTGAAACCAAACAGTCTTGGTTCCAAGCCCACACAACTGACTAACCCTTGGATTTCTGGCGATAGGGTCTCTGTGCCCTCCACCTCTCAGCCTGCATCTCACAATCATGGAAGATGGGCTCAGCCAATAGTACTCCCAGTTGTGCCATTTATTTTCCAAATGCCAGAAATTCCCCTTGTACCATTCTTCCCGGTTTCTAGAAATCCTTCAGGGATTCTGTTTCAAAACACTGCACGGAAGAGTTCTCCTTCTGCTCAACCACCTGATGTGCGTCCAGTTAGATATGTTCAGACAACGCATCTCACCCGCAGTGCAGAACAACAGAGCTACGTTCACACTTGCCAACAAGCGGATCCCTATTCTGCAGTGCAGAAATCATCCACAGTCTTGCCACATGCCTGGAGCCCTGCTGTTACTTTCTCTAGTGAGAAGCCTTCTGTATCTTCGCCTTCTGTATCTTCACCTTCTCGAAGCATGTCCCAGACTGTCCACCAACTAGAATGTTATAACCATACACAGCAGGATGGTCTGCAACAGAGTTCAGTTGTGGTAACAGAGAAGAGGCTAACGGTCACACATTTGGACAGAGAACCTAAGCTGACTTCTGCTTACCTGAGACAAGGCAATAATGGGGATTCTCTGATGACCTCTGCAAGCACAATGCCATTCAGTTCACATTCTTGTTGGTCCACTAGTGCGTCCCTTCAGCCCTTGGACACTTCCTCTAGTAGTGTCCGTACAGATTATGAAGCTCCTGTCCAAGCTAAAACTGTGGTCTCTGTTTCCAGACAAGCTGACAGTCCTCATGTCTCTTTGCCAGAAAAGCAGGCATCTTATTATTCTCCTCCTCAAAATAGTCCTCCTCCAAAAAGTTTTGATAAGTGTGTTATCCTGTAAGAGCAAATATTAAGGAGATGTTTGCGAAGGCTTTTGGATGTAAGGATGCAGGTAGCAAGCTATAATGATGCAAGTAGAAAGCTGGATGTGCCCAGTGAGAGCATACTGAACACCTAAAATTGTCCCCAGCTAATTCTGGACACGCGCGTGCATGTGTTTATGTTGTTTCTGTTCTTGGATATTGCAGTCCATTCAGTAGGAACTGCATTGTTAGCTTCTGAAACCCTGTGAGAGCTAGTATGACATGGTAATTAGAGTTTTGAACTGGAGTTGGGGATAATAGGTGCCAGTTCCCACTCATGCTTGAAAGGGACCAAATGACCTGGAGCTAGTTGTTCTTAACCTCATCTGCCTCTCAGAATTTTGAGAATAATGTGTGCAGGAGAAAAGCCATGTATATCACATTGAGTAGCTCTGGAGGAAAGGCAGGCTATAAATGTACCCAGTGCATGTACCCAATGTATCCACCCTTCCAGCACAGAAGACTTCTCAAAGCTGTAAAACGGGAGTGCATGATTCTGTGAGAAAGGATGGAACATAAAGCCAAAACTGTTCATACATGAGGGAGGCTGCTTAACAGTAAAATTATGTAGACTGATCAGTGGTGTTCATAATGTGCTTCACCAGTGTGGTGTAGTGTTTGCAAAGTCTCAGACCAGGAGAGAGGAGGCTTAGGTTTAAATCCCCCAGTTGTCCATGGGGTTCATTGAGACTTTGGGCCAGTCAGTTCCTTTCAGCCTAATTTAGTCAACAAGGTTGGTGCAAGACAAGGGTGGTTGTGATGGGAGTTGTAGTCATAATATTATCAGAGGAGATATACATTGTTCCAAGCTCGTTGAAGATGAAGCAGGATCATAAGCAAAGTAAGTTTCAAAAAAAATCATGGAACTGAATAAATATAGTTCTGCAACCTGTATACACTAGGCAAATATACTAAATTGTACATAATAATTGGTCTAGCATGACCCCCTCTCCACTTTTTACTCATTCTTTTACTAAGAAACAAACTCTTTCTTATCTAGCTCTTCCCCACCTAGCATGCCTTTGGAAGTGACCCATATAGTTCTAATATAACCTTTGTGGTATTATGGGCTTGTTGTTGCTGTGTGCCTTCAAGTTATTTTGAACTTAGGGCAACCCCAAGGTGAACCTATCATGGGGATTTCTGGGGCTGAGAGTGTGTGACATGCTCAAGGTCACCCAGTGGGTTTCCTTGGCTGAGCTGGGTATTGAACCCTGGTGCCTAGGGTCATAGTCCACCACTCAAACTACTACATCATCATGGAGCAATTGTCTTTTGCCTTCCTTTTGTATAGTTGGTTATGACTAGGGCTTTTTTAGATTATACTTACTGATTGGTAAACGATGACTAGGGCTTTTTTAGAATACTTACTTCTAATTGTTTTATCACATCAGGAAACCATTTTCCATTCTATATTTTTTTACTGATTATAAGTACATTTGTCTATGATGTAAATTATAATAAATAATTGATTTTTTATCATTGGCTTACCTTTCTGGGTTAACCATTTTTCTTTATGTTACATCTTTCTCTCTTTCTCCATGTTGTGTGATAATTATTTGGAGATAAAGTACCTTCTTGATTCACACCTTGTGCACACTGATTTCCATTCATTGCCTTGAAGTAGCTTACAAATCTCAGTACATCAGTGCATAAAGTACATTACAGAATTTGCTAAAGAGATATCACGCCTTTGTGAGATTTAGATTCTTGGTGTCCACAGGGACGGGGGATGTAATGCATGACAAATTTCTAGGTTATTTCCTGATGATTTCTGTGGAGTTTCCCTCTCCTTGTTTTTCAGAAGGGACAAACACTATAGCACAAAATGGCCATGACTTAGGCTGTGCACATTCAAAGTTTTCAACGTCCCTCTTTATGGAGAAATTTTGAGCACCACTTTGGTTGTTAAATTTCCATTTTCTCTGGATCATTGGTATAGGTGGTAGAGAAATGCACAGGAAGTAGACTTGCATAATCAAAGTCAGTGGTAGTAGTATCAACCATATGCTGTTCATCTCTTGCCTACTTTACTGTGTCTGTTCTTTACATTTCATTATTTACTTCTCATACAATGACCAGCCTTCTACAAAAATGGCTTTTGGTGTTATCTCAGTATCTGCTCTACCTTGGTGGATTTCTGTCATTCAGGGTTTTCATGGCCACAAGCTCAAGATAAGGAATAGCATTGGAAAAGACTGGCGATTTGTATTCTGTTCACTTATTTAAGCAGGGCCTTGTACTGTGTGGTTTTGTTTTGTTCCTGTTTTTTGGACACCCATCCACTGACTGAAGAAATCACACTGGAAGCTGGGACAACAGCATTGAGTGGGTCTATTTTCTAGCTGCTCCTCCTGTTTTCCAGGAGGGGCTAGGCTATCAATCAAGAATTCTATATAGGCCAACCTTTCCAGTCCTTAAAGTAAACCCTTGTATCTGCATTATAGAAGAAAGCGAGATTCAAAAAGGGCATTAGAGGACATGACGCTTTTGCCATTCCCTCCCCCCCGAAATTTCCAATAAATTCTATAGAAAGAGTTTTTCCACTTGAGAAAGAGACCCATTGGAACTTGGCAGGAAAATTAGGCTCATTAGATAATTCTCCCTATTAGTAAATTCTAATAAGCCTAAAGGTTCACAGTGTCCTTCTCCATTAGTTGGATAACTGGCTTCATCTGACAGGCTGCATAATAAAGACCCAGGTTGGAAATTCCCAATCCACCTCCTTTTTATTTTTTATACAGAAACTTTGTAACTTTGATTTTGTTAAACTGTCACTGGCAAAGTTTAAGATAAATCTTTGCCATTAATAAACTGGGAACTGCTGCAGTGGTTTGAAAAAGATAAGGACATTTTATGGAGAATTGACATATTTACAGCAGAAATTCTACCATACCAAGATAACTTCAACTTCTGCCATTGTAATAGTCTGTGCTGTATCTGATGTTCTCATGGTTTAAAACAGAGAGACAAAAAGAATAAATATCAGAACCCACCTCAACATTGGTACTAAGAGTAGTCACCTGGACTAGAAGACAACCAAAAGTGTCATTTTGGTGTATCTCCCTAAACCTTGTATATGTCATATAGTAGTAACTCAAATGTATTGTTATATGATTAGTGAGCATTTCTACATTTCATGTAACTTTTCAAAAAGTCTTGTTTTTGACCTTCCTCAGCAGCTTCATTTCTTTCTAAGGTGCATCTAATTTGACAACAGTGCTGGGGACACCATTAATTTAATAAGAAAGGATAATTAGTCACTGGATTTGATATCACCACCTGGATAACTCTCACAAATCAATCCTTTTTAAAAGCAAAAGTGGAAAGGATGAATCCACAGTCTTCATTTTTCACAGAATTCACAATTAATGAGGAAATCATCATATGGCATAGGAAGTTCAATCAGGTTAGACCTGGCTTAGCTGAAACAGCAGACAGGCTAAATGAGAAGTTTTGGCATTGGATCATGACTTCCACATTGTTGGGAGAATATTCTTGCCTGGTGATTTTTTTTTTTTAATATAAAATCTCTCAATATTTCTCATCTTGAGCTCATTTTCTGGCATCCACTGTTAACAGAGAGAACAAGATGAACTGTATGTATTGTCCTGAGTTGTATCTGTCATTTGCGTTATCCTTAAGCGTCTTTTTTCATGTTTCAGTCTTGACCTCCCTTTCATATTCAGATAAGATCTCCCTAAATTAGAATTAAGGTGGTGGAAAATTCTAGCATTCTGTCTCCCTACCTCTTGTTCTAGGACAAATGGGATTTAGATAGGATAGGGTCATTTTTCTTTTAATGTAAAATTCCTTCCTGGCTTCACAGCTAAAGTCTCAACTGTTGTTTTGTGTTATTTTAAAATGACTGACTATATTATTCAGACCATGTGACGCTGGATACATTCTGGTGTCAGTTACTGGTCATACTTAAAAGGCAACGTCTGTCTTCCCCCTTTAGCAATCTTGCTTCTTGCAACTTCTCTCTCTATGCTAGCTGCTTCACCAAGAAGTTGATGAATTTAAAATGAATACACTATCTTCCCAAATCCTTTTGTTAGTTAGGATCTAGTTTCTCCAATGGATATGTAATTATGATGTTTGTTAGTAAATGTGTAATGTTTGGAACGTGAAATTGCCTGCCTTGTTTTTGCTTTCAAATCAGCCTCCAGTTCAGGGAAGACATACAGAGATTGGAACATGTTTTTTTTTCTGCAACTCTGCTAAAAGAAGGTTAATTTACGGCTTTAGCTTTCATAGAGTTCCCTAAAGGGCTAAAACCCCAGGAAACTCTCACCCCTAACATAAGGAAACAACAGACAATAGTTGGCTTTCATACAAGATGATTGGAGATCCTGTAGCAGAACCAAGATAGAGACCCACAGTTTTAGGAAAATTGATCATTTCCAAAAGACTGAGCCCCACCCCTTTACATTCAAAGCAATTTATACATCTCCAGTGCAAATACATTACATGTTTAAGACAGGAAACTGATATGTTCCCACCAGTGTCTACAAAATGTTGCAAACCTTCTGTAACGCTGCCAATGGCTAGCACATCAAACTAAACCGATAACATTCCATTATACAAGGTTCCTTTGTCTTTCCTTCTAACACAGAGGGACTTCATTTGCAAAGGAAATTAACTGCTTTTCTCTCATACCCAGAGGTCATCTAGACTGACCTGAAACTGCACGTCTACCACAATCCCTCAGATCCCAGTCTCTTTCCATGACTTTCCCGGTGTTTCAATGGCTAACCACATATAAGGTTATGATTTTTTTTTTTGAGATGGTTCCATAATTTAATGCCCTGTCAGTACATATTGGCAACCTAATAAATAGGACTCGTTTCCATGTAAGTGTATGAGAATGTAGCCTTAGAATTCAAATTATTATTGTTTCTTCCTGTATGTTCTTGCTAGGTGAATAGGCCCAGCAGGATGCTGTATGTAGTGACAACTGCCAGCCAGGTTCCATAAGAAGGAAAGAAAAGAAAGAAGAGAAAGAGAGAAAGAAAGAAAGAGAGAAAGAAAGAAAAAGTCATTTTGTTGTTATGATTGTGTACCATTTCTGAGGAGCAATTTGGAAGATAAACATGTTTTTGGCGTTAGGGTTACATACAGTGCTATATTGAGTTCAGTCGTTTGGGAGAGATTATTATAAATCGTATAATTATTTCGAATCACTCTACCACGTTACCCTTCATTCACAAACCCAAGTGGATTTTAAGAGGCTTGGGACACAATTAATAAGCAATTTTCAATGCTTACAACATAATGGCCATTAACTGCTTGGAGAAAGAAGTGTGGTCTAGCCTGGGAAATTTCCCCTTGGATGTTAATACAGGGAACATTTCAGGTTACTGAATCAGAAAAGTCAAGATTCGTTGAAGTCAGGGTGTTGTACTTGCTGTGGTCTCACCAAGTTGATGGAAATGGGGACTTCTTTTTCATGATAATATAGTTTGCCTTCAAAATGCAGGAAGCAGCATTTCTGTTGCTCTTGTTCTTTTTTCTGCTGCCTATCCAAACTGAATGCAAGGAACATATTGTCATGTGCACCTCCAGAGATGCCCTCTATATGCCACATGAGTACTATCAGGCAGGTGACCCCATCATTGGTGGGATGACTTCTCAGTTCTTCTCAGTGTCTGAAAAAATATCTTTTGAAGAACACCCAAGGACAAAGCTTATTAATGAAGCTGTGTAAGGAGTCATTTTTGTTGCTGTAGCGTGCAATAGGAAAAGATAAAAACAAAGGCAAACTATATCAATAAAAATAAAAAATTTATACAGGCATGCATGTGTGTGTGTGTGTGGGGTGTGTGTTTTATTTTTCACCTGCCTTAAGATGACTGCTGGAAAACTATTCTCATCTAATAAGTCTGATCTTCTACTTTAAAACCATCTTGACAAGTCAAAAAGAAGGTATCTGAAAACATATCTCTATTTTCAAAAGAAGTGACTGGTTAATTAATTAAAAAGCATGTTATCTCTCTCCTCAGAAGAGCTCAACATAGCTAATGAAAATTAAATGAAATACTGTGGCAGAATGATTTTTTTTTATAGGAATGCTGTACATTTGGGATACAAAATACATAACAATGAAGCAAAAATAGAAATGAAGAGAAATGTTCTATAAAATAGAAATCTGTGTACTAACATGTAGTGTCTATAGAAGGAAATATAACACAGCCATCACACTGAACCTATAACGGTAATAACAGTAAAATGCTGTAATAGAACTGTTGGAAAATTCTAATATTCTTTCTCCCCTCTTTTGTTCTAGGACAAATGGAGTTTAGTTAGTATAGGATTAGCTGTTGCTCTGTGGCTATGGTATCCAGACCATGTGACCAAGGCCATTTCTGCACTAGCCTGTTATAGTGCGATGATTCCACTTTCAACATCCTTTGGAATCCTGGGGTTTGCAGTTTCGGGAGGGGCCACCTGGCCCCTCCCGAAACTGCAAACCCCAGTATTCCAGAGGATGTTGAAAGTGGAATCATCGCGCTATAACAGGCTAGTGCGGAAATGGCCCAAGGATACATTCTGATGTCAGTTACTGGTCATACTTAGAAAGCAACGACTCTCTCTATGGCAATCTTGCTTCTAGCACTTTCTGTCTATGCTAGCCTATTCACCAAGACACTGGTGAGTTTAAAACGAAGATATTATCTTCCTAAATCCTTTTGCTAGATAGTTAGGATATAGTTTTTCTAATGGATATGTAATTATAAAGTTTATGAATAAATCTTTTGAGCTTGGAATCTGAAGATGCATGTCTTGTTTTTGATTTCGAGTCAGCTTTCAGTTCAGGGAAGACACACTGAAATCGGGACATGCTTTCTCTGCAACTTTATTAAAAGAATGCTAATTTCTCACAGCTTTAGCTTTCATAGAGTTCCCCAAGAGCTAACACTCTGGGAAACACTAACCTCCAACAAGAACAAATCCACATTTTTTTAAAGAGAGGACAGCTAGTGGCTCCCATGTGAGCAGGACAGTGAACCCACTCAATCGGCTTCTCAAAAAAGCTATCCAAAGTGCCAATACACATTTGGCAACATGGATAGTTTATATCAAGTTATCCAAAACACAGCCTCCACTTCATTAGACTTATAATGTCACAACTATACAAGGTTTGACTTGAGTTTTCTTATAACTCTATACCACTCTTCTAGCTCAGGAGAAAAATGAGGGGAAAACAATTCAGGTATGTGTGTCCCTGTGTTATAAATGCCAAAGCTCTAGTCAGATTTCAAATATTAAGCCAAAAAATAGAAGTAGTAGTCACAAAAAAAGGCTTCCAGCACCTTATAAGCTCTAGTAACTTTCCCAGCTTAGTGTGAAAGGTAAAAAAAAGGTACTGAGTAGCCCCTAGCTAAAAAGTGGCAAAATATTTAAACACTTAACAGTTGCATCTGGATATTGCTGTTTCATTATGGCTTTGAAGCTACACACAACACAATCCTAACATGTCTAATTTTGACGATGTGAAGGACGTTGTGCTGTGAAATAGGTGTTTTCAGGACAAATGAAGGTTTCCAAGAAGTTAATGAAATTCATAGATGGCATTTAACACATGATTTTAAACCTGTTCTAGTGCTGTACCAAAAAATTACCAGCATCTCTTGGCTTTCCGATTTGCTGTGAAGGAGTTAAATGACAACCCCAACATTTTACCTAATGTCAACTTGGGAGTTCACATCTATGACAGCTACTTCGGAGCAAAGATGACTTATCAGAACACCCTGAACCTTCTCTTCAAAGTGGAAAAGTTTGTCCCTAACTACAATTGTGAGCGGCAGAAGAACATTATAGCTGTCATTGGTGGACTTGATTCTGAAACTTCCCTCCATATAGCAAACTTCTTAAATATCTACAAGATTCCACAGGTAAAATGTTTCTGTGTCTATGGAATGGAGGATCATGAACTGATACAGATTTCATTGCCAGTTGTAATGCAGAAATGTGTAATGTGGAAAAATCTAGGGGGAAATGATGTAATCATTGTTTTGTATGATCTTAAGATATTCTGTTCAGATCAAATTCATTGATCTCTCTTACTGTCTTACTTTTAATTTTGTAAGTATGAAGTGGTTTGGCTTTTTTGGTAGTATGCATTTAACACATTGATTCATGTTTGGTTAGCGTACATATGTATTCATCTGCATTTATTACCTTTATAATGATGTGAGTTAAATATTTTGTCTCCTACTTACATTGATCCTATAGAACTGGTTTTACTATATACATAAACATAAACTCTAGGAAGTTGTAACTATCTCACTCAACTGTGCATGCATATGTTTATTTTGTCTAGGTCACCTACTCTTTCTTTGCTCCATTGGTGAATGATAAATTAGAGTTTCCTTTCATCTACCAGATGGTCCCCAGTGAAACAAAACAGTACCATGGTATTGTTCAACTGTTTCTACATTTCCAGTGGACGTGGGTCGGGATAATTACAACTGATGATGACAAGGGAATGAGATTTCTGGAGACTTTTTTGCCACTGCTTTTACAGAATGGTATCTGCTCTGCCTTCATTGACAGGCTACCAGTCATGAAGTCAACTGATGATATGATAGAGCTTTTCTATTTGTCGAGACCCAAAGAGAACATGACCCTTTTCATGACCAACATCAACGTCCAAGTATTTATTGTAAGTGCTGACACTTTAGCAGTATTATTATTGAAATGGTTTCTGTACCTGGCACAAGTGGAAGATATGGCAAAAACGGTGATGGGTAAGGTGTGGGTTATGACAGCACAGTGGGAATTCTCATCACATTTATACTACAAGAGTTTGGATATTGACTTTTTCCATGGGGCTTTATCCTTTACAGTAAATGTCTGTGAAGTACCTGGGTTCCAAAACTTCCTCCGTGTTCTAAATTTTCAATGGCCAAAAGGAGATGGCTTCATAAAGGTCTTCTGGACACAGGCATTTGGCTGTGTGCTGCCAGATGTTAAACTGGATGAGGATCAAGCAGAGAGGTGTACAGGGGAGGAGAAGTTGGAAAGTCTTCCTGGGACATTTTTTGAAATGAGCATGACAGCTCAAAGCTACAGTATCTACAATGCTGTCCTTGCCATAGGACAAGCTATCCATGCCATGAATTCAGCCAGACAGAAATATAAGGCAATGGTATCCAATGGAAAAAGTTTGGAGCCTCATTGTCAGCAACCTTGGCAGGTAATACGTTGCACTTATACCAACTCTACCATAAGAAACATGTGATTATAGTAAACCACTATTCTGATAGTGCACCAATAGTTTTGAGCATGAAAAGAATATTGCTCTCTTTCTCTTCCTATTATGCTATAGGTAGGGATATTTAACATTGTTTGGCATGTTTCAATGGTTCAGGGAACTCCATTATGATTAAATTATCTTATTGTTAAAGGAAGGACTGGAATAAACCCCAAACTGTATATAGAGAACTGAATCTAAGTGAATATGGTTTACCCAAATGATACATTTCTTGGTTGAGATAATACTTGAACTTTCATACATAAGCAATTATTGCTACCTGCTATCTTGACGCTGCAGAATAGCTGAGGCTGCCTTTGAGCACTTTCAAATATTTCCAGTTCTTATGGGCAGTTTGGTATGCAAAATCCCATGGACTCTCTTGGCTCTTCTTAAATGGCTCATGTATCTGTTGAGAAAACTGAAAAAGATAATAAATCATGGAAGTTATGTGTGCTGCTAATTTGAATAAGTTATTTAATGATCTTAAAATACTGGTTTGATCCAGTTTGAGTTCTGGACATACTGTTCTAACTAAAGTTCAAACACCAAATGTCTAGCTGCCTTTCAACAACTATCATTCCCCAACCTTATTCAGATGCCCTCAAACATTCCATCAGCATTCACTCCCACATTCCATTCTCTTGTCCTCCAAAAGCTCTTTACCCTATACTTTATTATACAATGTAATAAAATATTTTCCAATGCAAGCCCACGACCTCGCAGTAGCTTCTGATGCAGGATCATAACCAACTTCTTGTTTTAAATTTGAAATCTGCTGTCTGCTTCAAGTTAGTCACCGTTTTAAGAAGCCACACTAAAATTGGGAAACACTTTTCCTCTGCAAGTCTGCTGACACAAAGCTAATTCTTAACAGTTTTCATGTTATAGAGTTCCTACAGGACTAATATCCTGGGTAACTCTTAACTCCCAACAGTGTTTAATCATTTTCTGATACATACCTTTCCCCCCCGCTCCAAAGTAGATTCACCCTTTTCTGAGGAGCATCTCATTCAACAACAGTGCTGGAGACACCATTCATTTTAATAGGAAAGGTGAGCTAGCCATCGGATTTGATATTATAAACTGGATTATTTTCCCCAACAAATCCTTCGTAAGAGTGAAAGTAGGAAAAATGGATCCACAAGCCCCAGCTGGCATAGAGTTCACTATTAAGGAGAAAAGCATCACGTGGCACAAGAATTTGAATCAGGTGAGACTTGTTAGCAAGTGACAGAGCCCTAAACGTTGTTGTTGTTGTTGTTGTTGTTGTTTTTTTATTGTTACAACTATAGTAAACTCATTGGATCAATGGAAGCTTGATAAATCCACAAGTAGATAAGTTTCTTTCATTAAGTGGGACTGCTCCTGTTTGGAATAATGATTGGATTTAGGCCTGAATGAAAACTGGGAAAATGCTGCAGCATTGAAGCTTGAAAATTTCTCCCCCATAGCTTCCACTGTGCAATGCTGTGGATCTTCAAATAATTTTTTTTTATGCTTCCACTCTGTGGTAACTCCTCGTGTGGGGAGTGCTGCAGGCATGTGAGATTTTTCTGTATTTGTGTAAACACACTACTGGTTCAATGTTTCTTTCATCTGTGAAGAGATAGTAACACACTTCCAATACAGTCCTGTGCACACAGACTCCAAAGTAAGCACCAAAGTAAGTGAGTTTAAAGGAGACATATTCTCAACTAAGTATTTACAGGATGACAGCATAAATTAGAATGTTAAGAAAAGCAGAGAAACAATAGCCCTATGCTTTGTACATTTACAGGTGAGTATTTTTGCTTGCCTTGAGTATACAATAGAGAACCAACATGGTGTAGTGCTTTGAGCATTGAAATACAGCTCTGGAGTCCAGGATTCGATTGCCCACTCAGCCATGGGAACCCACTGGGTGACCTTGGGCACGTCATACCCTCTCAGCCCCAGAAAACCGTGAGAATGTAAGTAGTAAAAGAGTTTAGACAAAATTGATAGTGCTTCCTCAGCTTTTCCCCAGTTTGCCGTTCAGGTTTGCTAGAGTTCAGCACCCTGGACAGCATGCAGCACAGCCAACTTTAGTGGACTGAACTGGATTCAGCACCATTGGCAGCTTGCAGTGCATTGCCTTCTTAAATACCTGCTTGTTTTAAGTTCTGGATAGTTAGCATCAGAAGGTATTGCATGTTTAACAAGCCAGACTGAGTACTTCAAATGTCAGCTCAGATAGATGTGACATCAAAAACGCTTATTATCTGCTTCAGCTGATATGCAAACTATGTCTCTTCCTACAATAGGAAGACCTAAAGACCTACTAGTAACCTTGAGGTTGAACTTCTGCAATGTGCTGTACATTGGGCTTCCTTTGTACCAAGTTCAGAAACTCCAGCTGGTCCAACAATATATCATGATTTTAGTCCTAGGAAAGCAAATATTCTTACACATGCGCTGTATGCTTTATGAGATCATTGTCACACCAACTTATAACCCCTCTTCCTTATATCAATAAAGGGTGTTCCTCTTACTCATGCAAGAAGTGGTTTGGCTGCATTCTTCTTGAGGAAGGAAGAGTACTTTGGCCAAACTTTCAAGGGGAAATGTCCTTTTCAGGCTGATTCAGAGTTCAGCCATAACTGTGCCGACTACTTGGGGTTGTCTGTGGCAGATCTAATATTTTAGGTCAGCCTCCATATTCATGTTGAGGGTCAGAGCTAATCCTAACAGTTTGATCTCTTTAGAAATGCCATAAGTTGGAAATGATTCGGAGACACACAACAACAAAGACAATATACAATAACCGCTAAGTTTTATGGGTTTGTGGGTCTCTATTAGTAGGCAGAGAACTACAAAGTTCACTGTTATGCTCACAGATTTTTTTTTTAAAAAAACAGAGCATAGGTTAGTGTAGCACACCTTGCTTCCAGGAGATGTGCATTTTACATCACTTTTGTCTCACCTGTCCTTTTCTTTCTCTCCTTCCCCATCCTCCACTCCATTCCACACGTTCATAGGTGATTCATTCTGTGACAAACATACAAGAATGTGGAAGCACTGAATAAAACCTGATGAGAAGGAGTGATGGAATGGCATTTCGTAGAGTAACATCTTTATACAGACATAGATAGGTAGATTGATTGATCAATCAATCAGTCAATCAATCAATCAATCAATCAATCAATCAATCGATATATAGTGAGACTGCATCTCTCCTTCCCATCACAATCCATTCTGTGAGCCAGGCAGTGACTGAAAACTAGCATCCTGCCTTGACCTTCATTAGACTCCTGCTGGTAAGGCTATTCAGGTTCTGGTAATGAAGCTCAAGCTGCTTCTCATCTTAATAACAGACTGTGCCTATGACCTCCTGCATTTGATTAGTGAAAAGTATATTGTCTATATCTCCCTGTTTCTCTGTGCCCCACAGTGTAGGAAAGAGATTTTTCCCCATGCATTGCTGTTGCTGCCTACTTCACTGATAGAGAAGCTCTCAGCCTCTCTTGATACTGATGTTGCTTACCCTAAGTAGACATACTGGCTACTGTGATTTCTGACTCTTGCTATCTTTCAGAGGAGGAGACACTGACCATTGTGACCTTGTGCTGAGTACCTGTCTCCCCCCTCAGTCCAACTGACCATTATATGTTAACAGTTGACAGTTTATGACTCAAGCTGTTGCTTAGCTACTTGGGTAGTTTCAGGAAGGAAGGAAGTCCTTTACTTCTATATAGGATTATATGTTCCACCTTCTTGCTAAGATCAATGGACCTTATATCTCACTGAACATGAACAGGAAAGGGCTGTAAAAAGCATATGTGACGTCTAAGCCAGCGATTTTTAATGTGCATTCTGTCTCTGTATCATTCTTTTAGTACATTGCTGATTATGACCGTAGTTAGGGCTAAGAATGTCCTCTTGCATGCAAAGTCTTTTCCTCACTTTGACAACTTCCATTAAACATTGTGTTACTTAAAATGTGAAACAGCTAATTAGAAGAAAATCATGCTTTCTTTCTTCCTCTTCATTTGAATAGGTCCCACCACTCGCTGTGTGCAATGCCAAATGTCATCCAGGTTACAGTAAGAAAAGGAAGGAGGGGAAGCCATTTTGTTGTTATGATTGTTCTCCATGTCCAGAAGGAAAGATTTCAGACCAGAATGGTACCTATTTTTCACAGACATTATTTCAGGCACTTTACAATAGATTTAAAGTGAGCCCTCCATTGTTAAAAGAATGGCAAACATCGTATACTGAGACTGATTTAAAAAGTCTCAGTTTATCATAGGTTTTTGTCATACAAATTAAATCCTATGGAAATTACCAAGAGAAGAATAAAACGTGGACACCAAATCGTTGTCCCTTCACCTGTACACTATCCATTATAGTCCAAAAATCCTAAAAGAGTTGTTTTATCAGTCTCTTTTGCTTTTGTGTTTCTGTAATGTATATAATGAGAATACCTTATTGTCAAAAGATCAGTGGGTAAGATGGCATATCCGTTTCTAACCTTATGAAGTCACTTACTTCCCACTGAGGATTTAATATGATAAAAATAAAAAATCTTTCTGAGAAATTTGATAAATTGGTTCTGTAGGACACAGCTAGAACACTTGGAAGTGAGCAGGTGGAGAGGTATCTGGCAAGATTGTTGCAAGTCTAAAAGGGGAGCTGTTAATAATTGTGTGGGACACCAGTTCATGCCCCTATAGCAAAAGAAATAGATGCAGGATGTGTTCTGATCAGTTCACCGTTTGTGAACTCCCAAAGAATGATTGTGTTGTTGTGTGCCTTCAAGTAGTCTATGACTTATCATGACCCTAAATCAAAACTATCACAAAGTTCTCTGGGGCTGAGAATGTGTGACATATCCAAGATCACCCAATGGGTTCCATTACCAAGTGGAGAGTCAAACCTTGGTCTTCAGGGTTGTAATCCAATGCTCAAATCATTACATCATGCTGGCCCAAATACTTATTTGTTATTAATAGAGTTATCCTTCTATTAATAGTTGCGTGAACCTGCTTAGAATGTTGATCACATAATTTTATAAGCCTTCAAAATATCTATTAATTCATGACAGACAAGAAAAAAAATCTTTCTGTAATAGTTATGGTACATTTAATATGCTACAATTTAATTTTTTCCCCTTTGCCAGATATGGATAACTGTTTCACATGCCCAGGACACCAGTATCCAAACAGGGACAGAAATCAGTGTCTTCCTAAGGTTCTGAACTTCCTTTCTTTTGATGAACCCTTAGGAATCACTTTAGCTTTCTTGGCACTGTTTTTTACTGGGATCACATCTATAGTGCTTGGAATCTTTGTTAAACTCCGGGACACTCCCATTGTCAAAGCCAACAATCGGGATCTCACCTACTCTCTACTTGTTTCCCTCTTGTTCTGCTTTCTCTCCTGCTTGCTATTCATAGGCCAGCCACACACAGTGACCTGCTATCTACGTCAGACAACTTTTGGGACCGTCTTCTCAGTGGCTGTTTCTTCTCTGTTGATGAAGACCACCACTGTGGTTCTAGCTTTCAAGGCTAATAAGCCAGGAAGCAGGATAAGGAACTGGATGAAGAAAAGACTGACAAACCTGATTTTTATGTTCTGTTCTCTTGTTCAAGTAGGGATTTGTATTCTGTGGTTGTGCATTGCTCCCCCCTCCATGCATTTAGACCTGGGCTCTCTAGCTGAAGAAATTGTGGTAGAATGTGATGAAGGGTCTGTTGCTATCTTTTACTGTGTTCTGGGATACTTGGGACTTCTGGCTTCAGTCACATTTATTGTGGCTTTCTTTGCAAGGAAGTTGCCCAGTGCGTTTAATGAAGCCAAATTCATTACATTTAGCATGTTACTATTTTGTAGTGTTTGGGTGACATTTGTTCCAACTTACCTGAGCACCAATGGGAAATACATGGTAGCTGTGGAGATCTTCTCTATTTTGGCCTCCAGTACTGGATTACTCGTTTGTTTCTTTTTCCCAAAATGCTATATAATTGTTTTGAGGCCAGAGTTGAATAGCAAAAACCAGTTGTTAAGAAGAAGTCAGTAGGAATCTGAATATTTTGTATTGTAAATTAACAAAGCATATGATGGGCTGGTGACTATTTTAGATTGTATTTAATCCCAAACACTTCTACAGGATGATATTAAATATATAAGACATCCTCTAAGTGTCACAAAGTTGGCAGTTGAAAATAAATGAAACAAAATAAATCCAGGAAACAATGACAGAGTAGAGAATTGATTCTTAAGTGTTTAGTATATAGCAGTGATTATAAAGTTAGAGAGACAAGGTCTTTTAGAAAACCCTTTTAGTGACATACTGATTTCCATGTAACACAAAAATTGTCTGTGTTGTTTGCTTTGCTCTGTGTTCCATCTTCATTCCCTTTCTGGTAAAAAAAGAACTAATATTAATAAAAGTAAATGGTGGAAGAAAACTTTATTGTCAGTACTTTTAACTAGGAAACTCTGTTCAAGAAACAATGGGAATTTTGACTGAGGAAAGAGTTGTTTGAATGGTGACCTATCAAATATTCATAACATGTGAATTCTCAACCATGAGCAAGAATGGCAAACTAGATATTCATAGTGTTATCAACCAAACAAACAAACTTGTCATCGTTACAGGTGCTTGTTTGCAGAGCTTCATTAGCTGTGCCCTTGATATCATGTATGCACCATATAAGAGATGGCAATCTAGCATCTAACACTCTCAAACCTGAGGACCAGTCCTTCTAGAGGTCTTTCACTAGGCTTTCATTTAACTTTTCCAATAAATCAAGAAAAGGAAGATCCTTTACTAGCTGAGATTCATTTCTCCCTCTTTTCCTTCCTTCACTTTGACATGTCCTACTTGAATCAGAAGTATTTTATTCGTCTTCTGCAGTCAATTTAGATTCTTTTGCTGATTGATGGAAAACCATACTTGAAACTTGAACATACTTGAAAGAGGTCTGTTTCCTCCATGCATTAGAATCTTCATTTAATTGGATTATTTTCTAATTAATTACTTACTACAAATTGATAAGAGATGAAAGGCTCATTCCAACTCAGTTACTACATGTGCACTATGTTTGACTGTCGGCCACACCAGACTTATTTGGCTTTTTTTTTTTATTGGTCATTTTCCTGTAATCACAGTTCTGCTGATTCAGGAAATATAGGGACTCTCCAATTGTTAAAGCCAACAATTGGAAGCTTAACTACTCTTTGCTTGTCTCCTTCTTGCTTGGTTTCCACTGAATGCTGCTGTTCGTTGTCCAGCCTCAGAAACCGGCCTGCTGTCTACAACAAACAGTTTTTTCCCCCTTTCTGGTGGCAATTTCCTGTGTATTGGCAAAAAACCACCAGTCTGGTTGTGGCTTTTATGACTACAAAGCCTGGGAGCAGGATGAGGAAATGGATATGGAAAAGGCTGCCAAAGCTTTCCTTTTCCCTGATTCAGGAAGTCATTTGTACTGTTGAGCTACATTACAGGTCCTCCAGTCCCAGATTTGGACATATTCTCTGATCCCTCCAAAAATTCAACCATAGTAGTTTTTGCATAGAAAATACAGTTTTATGTGTAGTCTGTGGGGAAAAAAGTGAATTTTGAACAGAATAAACCTCAAACTGCAAATAGTCTTTTAAGACTGTGTAGTTTTCAAAGATTCTCTTACAGGTGAAAGAACATTGGTAAAACTGAGATGTTTCAAACATTCATAAGTTAGTCTCCTTCTCTCCCAAGCCCTAAACAGGAACAGAAAGGTGGGAATAAAATCATGGATTGCATTTTTCAGCTCTATCCTGATGAGGTTTTCCATGTTCTAATGTGACATGAATTTAAACGCTAATTCAAAATTCATGCACTTGTCAAATATGTACTTGTTGCTGTTTTCCCCTCTTCCATAGGGGGAGGGATGTCAAAAGCCCCTACTTGTATGATTTGTACAAAGCCACAGACCAATCTTGGCCGTGAGTTACATGGTTTATTACTGGTAAATCACTTGGTCCATGACAGGTTCATGTCATTCTTAAGCAGCATAGCTTTTATCCCTCTGAAGAAGAATCAACAGACTTCAGTCCCAACAGTCTATCTTATAGAAGCTCAGTTATAACTGAGCTATTATAACATAAAGAGACCACAAGATGGTCATGGTGTCTAAGCAGTCCCACTGCTTTCTCTTCCATAGTCTTTTTCCTTTGAAAGGTAGCTGTTTTTATTCACTCTGCCTTGGCCATTGCTCGTTGCTTTGACCCACCAGCATTGAACTGGCCCTCCTATGACAGGATAAGTCCAGCAGCTGCAATAGAAGGCCATTGGCTCCTTCTCCCCACAATCTACAACCCAGCTGTTACCATGCTGTATACCACCATTCCATGATACAGTATAATTGGCAATTAAGATTATTTAATTGACACAAAATATAAATTATACACTTCTGGCTGAACACTTGTGGAAAAGGACTCACTGAGAATGTGTGCTTAGGCAGATGACAACAGTATGGCCAGGTCATGATTTCATGAGGATTCTCCAGAGAGCTCTGACTTAATGGCTGAGGGTAACCCTATCGATTTCTCAAATTCAGAAAACAATAGCCAGCATGGCTGCTCCAATGAAGCAACTGATGACCAATGTCCTGTAACTTCCTCCCACCGTATTTCCCTTTTGTTTCCTCACCTGCCCAGCCATTAAGGGACTGTCATGGCCTCTATCAATGTTTTGTCCCCTGAAGTCAAGACCGTTAGCCTGTTCAGAACCCCTGCCAGAGAGCCATTAACACCTTCCCCTTCAGAGTAGAAAAAGGTATTTAAAGCCTAGCCCAGACCATAGCTTTTTGCTAGCACTGGGATGTCGCCCTTGACTCATGTTTGAATAATTTTTCCTTGACTTTATTCATTTCAGGATTGGTAAATAACACCCACTTCACTCTTTGCTATTCAATTTTCCTCCTTTCTTTCTCAACTGACATATTTAAATTTATGCCCCCTGACAGCTGGAAAGGAAATCTCAATCATAACATCATGTATCTTAGATATCAGGCTCTGTTTCTGACCCAGGGTATTGTTAATCACCAATTCCAAAGGAATTAATGTTTTAAAAATAATGCATAACACCTGTGGATGAGCGGAAAAATACGTAATTTAGACTATCTGCAGCCACTGAATGGGTCTGTTTTCGAGCTGAACTTCAATCTGCTTTCTTGTTTTCCAGGAGGGGCTAGGCTATCAATCAAGAATTCTATATAGGCAAACCTTAAACCCTTGTATCTGCATTATAGAAGAAGGAGAGATTCAAAAAGGGCTTAAGAGGACAGGGCATTGAAATTGCTTTCATTTGCCATTCCCCCTCCCCCCCAAATTTCCAATAAATTCTGTAGAAAAGGATTTTCCAGTTGAGAAAGAGGCTCATTTGAACTTGGCAGGAAATTTAGGATCATTAGATTATTATTAGTAAATTCTAATAACTAAATTTTTCACAGTGTCTTCCTCCATTAGTTGGATAACTGGCCTCATCTGACAGGCAGCATAATAAAGACCCAGGTTGGAAATTCCCAATCCACCTCCTTTTTATTTTCTATACAGAAACATTGTAACTCTTGATTTTTTTTTTTTTTACCATTACTGGCAATGTTTAAGACAAATCTTTGCTATTATTGTAATAATAAACTGGAAACTGCTACAGGGGTTGTTTGAAAAAAATAAGCACATTTCTACAGCAGAAATGCTACTACACCAAGATAACTTCAGCTTCTACCATTGAGATAGTCTATGCTGTATCTGGTGTACTCATGGTTTAAAACTGGGAGAGACAAAAAGAATAAACACCAGAACCCACCTCAACATTGGTATTAAGAGTAGTCACCTAAACTGGAAGACAACCGAAAGTGTGTCATAACAGTATATATCTCTAAACTTTGCATATGTCCTATAGTAGTAACTCAAAGGTATTACTATATGATTAGTAAGCATCTCTACATCTCTTGGAACTTTAAAAAAAAATCTTATTTTTGACCTTCCTCATCAAGTTCATTTCTTTTTAAGGAACATCTAATTTAGCAAGAGTGCTAGAGACACCATTAATTTTAATAAGAAAGGAGAATTATCCACTGGCTTTGATTACCATCTGGATATCTCTCACAAATCAATCTTTTTTAAAAACAAAAGAAGAAAGGATGAATCCACAGTCTTCATTTGGCACAGAATTCACAATTACTGAGGAAATCATCATATGGCACTGGAAACAATCAAGTTAGACCTGGCTTAGCTGAAACAGCAGACAAGCTAAATGGGAAGTTTTGGCACTGGATCCTCACTTCCACGTTGTTGGGAGAATACCATTACCTTGTGATTTTTTTATATATATAAATCCCCCCCCCCAGTATTTCTGATCTTGAGCTCATTTTCTGGCATCTACAGTTATAGAGAAAACAAGATGAAAATGAAATGTACATATTGTCTTGAGTTGTATTCACCATTTGCGTTATCCTTAACCTTCCTTTTTCATGTTTCAATCTTGAGTTCCCTTTCATATTCAGATAGGATCTCCCTAAATTAGAATTAAGATGTTGGAAAATTCTAGCATTCTTTCTCACCCCACTCTTGTTCTAGGACAAATGGGGTTTAGATAGGATAGGGTTAATGTTCTTTTGGATGTAGAAGCCCTTCTTGGTTTCACAGCTAAAGTCTTTTGTTCTGTGTTTTTTTAAAATGATTGACTATGTAATCCAGAACATGTGACTCAGGATACATTCTGGTGTTAGTTACTGGTCACACTTAGAAGGCCAAGTCTCTCTCCCTTTTGCAGTCTTGCTTCTAGCAACTTGTCTGTCTATGCTAGCTTCTTCACCAAGACATTGGTGAGTTTAAAATGAAGACAATAGCTTCCCAAATCCCTTTTTCAGTTAGGATCTAATGGATATGCAATTAAGAAGTTTATTAGTAAATGTTTAAAGTTTGGAACCTGAAACTGCCTGCCTTGTTTTTGCTTTCAAGTCAGCCTCCAATCCAAGGAAGACACACAGAGATCGAGACATGTTTTTTTCTTTTCCTGCAACTCTGCTAAAAGTAGGTTTACTCCTTACAGCTTTAGCTTTCATAGAGTTCCTCAAAGGGCTAACACTTTGGGAAACTCTAACCCCCAGCATAAGGAAAGAACAGACAATAGTTGGCTTTCATACAGGAACATAGGAGAGGAACCTGAGATCTCAGTCTTTTTCCATGTCTTTACCAGTCTTTCCATGGTTAACCACATATAAGGAGATGATTATTTTTTTTGAGACTGTTACAAAATGTAATGTCCTGCAGTACATATTGGCAACTCAATGATTAGGACTCGTTTCCATACAAGTGTATGGGAATGTGGCCTTAGAATTAAAATTCTTCCTGTACTTTCTTGCTTGGTGAATAGGCTCAACAATATGCCATATGTAATGACAACTGCTAACCACGTTTCAGCAAAAGAAAGATGGAAGGGGAGCCATTTTGTTATGATTGTGTGCCATTTCTGAGAAGCAAATAGGAAGATAAATATGTTTTTGCTGATAGTACTGCCTACAATGCAATATTGAGTTCAGTCCTTTGGGGGATATGATTATACATCATATAATTATTTTGGATCACTCTACCACATTGCCCTTCATTCACAAACCCAAGTGGATTTTAAGAGGCTTTGGGCACAATTACAAGCAATTTTCAATGTTTATAGCATAATGGCTATTTACTGCTTGGAGAAAGAAGTGTGGTCTAACCTGGGAAATTTCCCTTTAGATGTTAATACAGGGAACATTTCAGGTTACTGAATCAGAAAAGTCAAGATTTGTTGAAATCAGCGTGTTGTACTTGCTGCGGTCTCACCAGGTTGATGGAAATGGGGACTTCTCTTTCATGATAATGCAGTTTGCCTTCAAAATGCAGGAAGCAGCATTTCTGTTGCTCTTGTTCTTTTTTCAGCTACCTATCCAAACTGAATGCAAGAAACATATTGTCATGTGCACCTTCAGAGATGCCCTCTCTATTTCACATGAGTATTATCAGGCAGGTGACCCCATCATTGGTGGGATTACTTCTCAGTTCTTCTCAATGTCTGAAAAAATGTCCTTTGAAGAACACCCAAGGACAAAGCTTATGAATGAAACTGTGTAAGGAGGCATTTTTGTTGCTATAGTGTGCAATAGGAAAAGATAAAAGCAGACAAAGGCAAACTATATCACACAAAATAAATGATTTTGAAATAATTTTATACAGGCAAGCATGTGTGTGTGGGGTATATGTTAAAGTCAAATTTTGACAATTGTAAAAAAATGGTCTAGTGATAGAGAACAACTATAAGTATAAAATCAAATCACAGAAAATGCAGTTATTGAAAGAGGCCTGTTAATGTATTCCCTGTTCAAATTAAACTGAGCTCCCTCACTGTCTCCAACCACCATCACTGGAAAAAACAAAACTCCAGTCTTTTCAAAGCTCTGTACTGTGAGTATCCATGAACTTTTTAACTGCTTCACAGATTAGAGAAAAATCCCAACCAATTCAAAAGGCCTGGGAGTATCTGAGAATTCAAGATGAGAGTACCAGAAGCAAAACTGAATAGCTGACCAACAGCGTGCTGGTGAAACTAGTATGTGGATGGTATGAGTAATATGCGTTAGATGGTATGTGTATGTTATGTGAAGAATATGTGAGTGGACCCTAAAAAAGTATTAAGGGGAAAAACTATATGCATCCACCAAATTACATGGGCCTTTACTTGTTAGTCATATAGTGTGCATCTGAAGTTCATGAAAGCTTATAAAAAAAAGAATGTGCTTGCTTGTAATAGAAGACTCTTTTGTTCAGGCAATCACAACTACCTTTTATGCTTAGAAATTATTAAATGGTGCATGAACCTCTCTGAATCATTACACTTTTTTCCATATTCCATTTTCTAATTCTTTTCAACATTTTGCTTTCACTTGTTAGTTCTGTTTTCTGCCTGCAATTCCTGTGCATGAATTTTACACCTGCTTTCTTATTTTATCAGCCTTTCTTTTTTTACTCTCAGTCTCAGTACAGGTTTTTGGTGCTGCAGAACATCAAAGTGCCTATTATTCCAGCTGCTATTCTTTTTATTGTTTTATTCAATTGCAGGCCCAGCCGTCTTTACTGATATGTGTACACATTGACTCCAAACAGAGAGAGATTCACTAGACCATATGCATTCTTATGCATTTTCTACATTTCAATTATAGGAGTCATGTCACAATAGTCTTTTCTGCTGTTAAGAGCATATCTTTCATTTATGCTGTTGATGAAGATCAGTCAGGACCTATCTTATATTGTATTTTCAGTTCACGTTTACTATTTTTTTCCTGCTTTGCTTTGTTTTTCATCTGCTTTGAGATGATTGCTGGAAAACTACTCTCATGTAATAGATCTGATCTTCTATTTTAAAATCATCTTGAAAAGTCAAAAACAAGGTATCTGAAAACATATCTCTATTTTCAAAAGAAGTGACTGGTTAATTAATTAAAAAGCATGTGTATTTTTCCTTAAGAGTGCTCAATGCAACTAATGAAAATTAAATGAAATAGTCTAGGAGAATGATTTTTGATGGGAATTCTGTGTATTTGGGGTGCAAAATACATGCAATGAATCAGAAAATAAAGATGAAGAGAATGGTTTTTTTTATATAATTTTATTTAATTTCACAAACAAAACAAACATTTGTAATTGTACTTTTACATGAATTATTTTTGACCTTCCACACTGATCTAGATTTCATTTTCCGTACTTCTTTTACCAGTTTACATTAATGTACCACAATACAATGTTAATCTTAGATGGTAGTTCATACATTCCCCTTTCTACATTCCAGCTCCATGGTATATTAGCTGTCGCCCCTTCGTATGTTTCCATAACCATGAATTACTCATTTCCATTTGGCAATACCCAACAATCACCCATTACGATTTGTCATTCTCTTTTAATCTCATCGTCTGATTTCCCCTTTAATCTCTGGGAGACTATTTCAGCGTTTCTATTTTTGACAAATGTTCCGCACCATTGTTCAGTTGTAGGTATTTGCTGAGTTTTCCAAAATTTTGCATATTCTATTTGAGCTGTTGTTATCATATACAGTATTATTCTCCAATGTCTCTTTATATCAGTACCTTCAAATATATTTGTCATATTTAACAAGTACAATTCAGGTATCTTAGCAAATTGAACTTTCAATACCACACACATTTTGTTATGTATTTCACTCCAATATTTCTTTGCCTTAGGACATATCCACCACATATGAAATATCGTTTCTACCTCTTTCTGACATTTCCAACATAGACCAGTACCTGCATTATAAATCTTTTTTAATTTATCTGGTGTCATGTACCATCTATGAAACAGCTTAAAATAGTTCTCTTTTAGGTTCTGAGCCATTGTAAATTTTTGTGTCCTTTTCCAGCTCTGTTCTCATGCATCTAACTGAATTGGATGTCCAATATTCTGAGCCCACAAAATCATAGCTGACTTAATTGTTTCCTCTAGCCTTTCCTGTGGTAGTATTTCTTGATATATATGGGCTAATAAAATGAGGTGGATTTTCAAACAGCCATTTGATCACTCCCGTTTTTTCGTTTGATTCTATACCATATGTCTTTAAGTCCATCTGAAATCTTTCAGTTAATTGTCTATAAGGGAACCAACTTAATGATATTCCTTCCTGTTCAAGTCTTTCTCTTGATTTAATCTTAAAGTCATTTGGAATCGATCTCTCTAATAAGTCTTAATATTGCAGCCATTTATCTGTTTCAATCCATCTTCCACAGAAAGCTTCCTGAGGGGACACCCACATGGGGAGCTGCCTTATGTTTTTATTCTTATAGTCGTTCCATATTTTCAAAAGCAATTTTCTAATATAGTGATGCATGAAATCTTTATCAATTGTTGCTTTATCATAAAACATATAGGCATGCCACCCCATCTTCAAGTCCACTCCTTCCAGTGCCAGCATTCTCGTGTCTTGTAGATCAATCCAATCTTTTATCCATGTAAATGCTGCAGCTTTGTAGTATATCTGAAAGTCTGGTAATCCCATTCCTCCTCTGGATGTCTGATCTGTCATAATATTCCATTTTATCCTAGGTTTTTTCCCTTGCCATATGAATTTGGTTAATTCTTTCCTCCATTGTGTGAAAGGCTTACTGTTTGTTATAATGGGAAGATTTTGGAATAAGAAGTTCATTTTTGGAAGTACATTCATTTTTATTGCAGCTATCCTCCCCATCATCGATAAATGCATGGAAGTCCACCTTTCCAAATCTTTTGTTATTTCTTTCCATTTTTTCTCATAGTCATTTTGAAATAATTCATTATTTCTTTTTGCTATCCAGACTCCTAGGTACTTTGCTTTCTGTCCTTTGTTAAATCCTGTTAAATGTGCTAATTCCTTCTCTTCTTTCTCAGTCATATTTTTCGTTAGTAAAACTGTTTTTTCCTTGTTGACCTTAAATCCAGAAAATTCTCCATATTCTTGAATTATTATAATCAGGTCTTTATTACTGCTCATTGGATCATCCAGAAATAGAACCAAATCATCAGCAAAAGCTTTAAGTTTATACTGATATTTCTTAATTTGAACTCCTTTTACAACTTTGTCTTCCCTTATAATATTATTTAGTATTTCCATTGACATTATAAACAACTGAGGAGACAAAGGACATCCCTGTCTTGTCCCTCTGTTCAGTTCTATCTGTTTTGTTCTTCCTTCATTGATGACCAATCGAGCTCTTTGTTGACTGTAAATTGCTTCAATCCACGACAAAAATTTATTTCCAGCTTGCATCTGCTTAACAGCTGTCTTCATGAATGGCCAACTGATCATATCAAAAGCTTTCTCTGCATCTACAAATATCATGGACATTTTCCTTTCAGGAATGTTTTTTTTAAAATAGAAAGGTATATACCAAAATGCAGTGTCTCTAGAAGGCAAAATAACAGAACAACTACACTGAACCTACAATGGCACAGCCATAACACTAAAATGCCATTATGGAACAAAAGCAAATTAAAAAAAAAAGACAGGTAGAGTCTCCCATATGAGCTAGACAGTGACTCTACTCCAAGTTTTAATCTACAATCTTAAAGGAACCATTCAAGGTGCTGAACTTTAGTTTCCAATACACACTCAGCAACATGGATAGCTTATATAAAAGTTATCCAAATCCCAAGGAGGCATGGGATCCACTAGACTCCATTGCACTGGAAACATAGTGGCACAGTTTTGACTTGAGTTTTCTTTTAACTCTATACCATTTTCTTCTGGCCCAACAGAAAAATTAGGGGGAAACAACTCAGATATGTGTGTCCCAGTGTTACAAACTCTAGTCAAGCTCTAGTCAGATTTCAAATATTAAGCCAAAAAGTAGAAGAAGTTGTCATAAAGAAAGGAAAGGGGGCTTCCAACTCCTAATCAGCCCTGGTAACCTTCCCAGATTAGAGAAGTCAAAAGTGGAAAAAATAAGGGTACTGAGTAGTCCCCAGCTAAAAAGTGGCAAAATGGTTAAACACTTAATGCTTGCTTCTGGATATGGCTGTGTTTCATTATGGCTTTGAAGCTACATCCAGCACAATGCTAACATGTATAATCTTGACTAGCATATTTACCTGGCATTGCTTGTTTTTCCCCCCTCCTCTTAAGAATTCACCAAACTATTTTTTCCATTGCTTGTAACTTTGATTCATATTTCCCAATGCAATCTATATTCAGAGTTATTTACATACACAGTTTGGGTTCATGAGGGAGTACACTGTCCTCCTTCTTGCTGCTAGGCCTCGTGTCCATAGCAACCAGCCTATTTCTGTACCTGTAACTTTACCCCATATTCCCCAATCCAATCTGTGTTGTCTGGTGATGTTGATGTACTGGCTCCCCCCCCCGCTTCTGTTGAATTTGTGCAATGGCTTTATGTTTTTCTGGAAGTGTTTTTTGTTTTGAATTTCAGCTTTAAGATTCCTCACCTATGAAACCCATACAATCTACTGTGTGAGGTGAGAAGACCTCGTAACTATGGCTTTTCTGCACTACACTTTTAAAGTGCTATTATTCCACTTTCAACATCCTGTGGAATTCTGGGGTTTATAGTTTACTGAGGCCAAAGACCTCTCTGACTGAGAATGCTTAAACTACAAATCTCAGGATTCCATAGGATGTTGAAAGTGTAATAATAGCACTATGACAGTGTAGTGTGGAAATGGGCTATGTTGTCTATGTCACTTTAATTTTTCTCACATATGCCTCCCAAATGTTTTCTGGCATCCTTATTGAGGGTAGGCCTCATCTCCATAGTAACTGGCCTGAGGCCCAAGAGCTCTAGGCTGAGAATTCTAAGGGCCCCTCCCTAAACTACCAACCCCAGGATTCCATGGAATCTTCACAGCCAGCCAATCATATGAGGTCTGGTCACCTCACACAGCCAAGCATATTCTGATGCAAACAAACAGACAAATGCACAGACAAACATTGACTTTTACATGGTAGATGATGTGAAGATTGTTGTGCTCTGAAATGGGTGTTTTCAGGACAAACAAAGGTGTTCAAGAAGTTGGTGAAGTTCAGAGATGGCTTTTAATTCATGATTTTCAATCTGTTCTAGTGCTGTACCAAAACATTACCAGCATCTCTTGGCTTTCCGATTTGCTGTGAAGGAGCTAAATGACAACCCCAACATTTTACCTAATGTCAGCTTGGGAGTTCACATCTATGACAGCTACTTCAGAGCAAAGATGACTTATCAGAACACCCTGAACCTTCTCTTCAAAGTGGAAAAGTTTATCCCTAACTACAACTGTGAGCTGCAGAAGAACGTAATAGCTGTCGTTGGTGGACTTGATTCTGAAACTTCCCTTCATATAGCAAACTTTCTAAATGTCTACAAGATTCCACAGGTAAAATGCTTGCTTGTTTGTGTAGTGGAGGGATTAATATATATTTAACAAATTGATACATATTTCATTGGCATTTGTAATGCAGAAATGTGTAATTTGGAAAAATCCAGGAGAAAAATGATAAAACTATTGTATTATATGATATTAAGACATTCTGTTCAGATCAATTTTCTTATACTTAATTCTATAAGTATGAAGTGGTTCACTTTTTTTTGTACCATGCATTTAACCCATTGATTCATGTTTGCTTAGCTTACATATATATTAATTTGCATTTTTTTGCATTTATAATCATGTGAGCTAAATATTTTGTCTCTTACTTACAGTGATCCTATAGAAATGGCTTTACTATATACATAAACTCTAGATAGTTGTAACCATCCCACTGAAAATTTATTTGTCTATTTTATTTAGGTCACCTACTCTTCCTTTGCTCCACTGGTGAATGATAACTTTGAGTTTCCTTTCATCTCCAAGATGGTCCCCAGTGAAGAAAAACAGTATCATGGAATTGTTCGACTGTTTCTGCATTTCCAGTGGACATGGGTTGGGATCATTACAAGCGATGATGAGAGGGGAGTGAGATTTCTGGAGTCTTTTTTGCCACTGCTTTTACAGAATGGTATCTGCTCCGCCTTCATTGACAGGCTACCTGTCCAGAAGTCAACTGATGATATGATACACCTTTTCTATTTATCAAGACCCAAAGAGAACATGACTCTTTTCACGACCAACATCAATGTCCCAGTATTTACTGTGAGCGCTGACACACTAGCCATATTTTCATTGAAATGGTTTCTATACCTGGACAATACGACAGAAATGATGATGGGTAAGGTGTGGGTTATGACAGCACAGTGGGAATTTTCATCACACCTATACTACAGGAGTTTCGATATTGACTATTTCCATGGGGCTTTATCCTTTATAGTAAACTCCTATGAGGTGCCTGGGTTCCAAAACTTCCTTCATATTCTAAATTTTCAATGGCCAAAAGGAGATGGCTTCATAAAGGTCTTCTGGACACAGGCATTTGACTGTTTACTGCCAGATGTTAAACTAGATGAGGATCAAGCAGAGAGGTGTACAGGGGAGGAGAAATTAGAAAGCCTTCCTGGGACATTTTTTGAAATGAGCATGACGGGCCAAAGCTACAGCATCTACAATGCTGTCCTTGCCATAGGACAAGCTATCCATGCCATGAATTCAGCCAGACAGAAATATAAGGCAATGGTATCTAATGGAAAAAGTTTAGAGCCTCATTTACAGCAGCCTTGGCAGGTAATACATTGCACTTATACCAGCTCTACCATAATAAACATGTGATTGCAGTAAACCACTATTCTGATAGTGCACCAATAGTTTTGAGCATGAAAAAGAATATTGCTCTCTCCTTGAACAGTTCTATTCAGCTGTCTCTCTCTTCCTATATGATATAGGTAGAGATATTTAATGTTGTTGTTGTTGTTGTTGTTGTTGTTGTTTTGCACAACTCAATGGTTCAGGGCACTCCAAATGGTACATTTCTTGGATGAGATAATACTTGAACCTTCATACATAAGCTATTATTGCTGTCTGACGTTTTGGTGCTGCAGAACAGTTGAGGCTGCCTTTGAACACTTTCAAATATTTCCTGTACTTGTGGACAGTTTGGCATGCAAAATCCCATGGACTCTCCTGACTCTTCTTAAACACTTCCTGCATCTTTTGAGAAAACTGAAAAAGATAATAAATCATGGAAGTTATGAGTGCTGTGAATTTGAATAAATTGATGATCCTAAAATACTGGATTGATCCAGTTTAGCTGTGAGTTCAGGACATGCTCTTTGTGGGACTTTGGTTACGGAATATATTGCACTGATTCACCAGCCTTATGCAAATCTGCTCAAACATTCCATCAGTATTCACTCTAACATACCATTCTCTCCTCCTCCAAAAGCTCCTTACATTATACTTTATTATACAACTATTACATGAAAAAAAAATTCCAATACAAGCCCATAACATCACAGTAGCCTCTGATGCAGGATCACAGACAACTTCTTCTCCGTGCTGATTGTTTATGAGAACTTGCTTCCCTCTCCCGCTTTACCTGTTCTCTAGATTTTGTGAGATTTGCTGCAGTTACCAAGGCAATATTATAAAAGTACTGGTAGTATTCTGAAAACTGAGTTATTCTGGTCCTGACATTAGATTGAGATACATAGGGTGGTGGGACATGTAACAGGGGCTCTGCTGATGATCTGTGATTTCAGGCAGGCATATAAGGGAGGAGGAAGTCTTTCGGATATCCTGCCCGTAATCTCTTTGGGGAGAGGAAGCATGTTAGCCTCATTCATACATTTTTGTTTGCATTGATACAAAGAAGGAAACATTCTAAAGTGGAGAGCTTCCTGTACCTAAGGAAGAACTCTCACATTTTGGAACATTGTAAAAAAAAGGCAAAACTTCATTTTCTTTAAGCTGTCTTATATCATGAATCCCCCATGAGAAAAAGTACAAAGAATATAGGCGTGTGTGTAGGGGAGAACACTGCTTGAATATTTACTTGCAAAGAAACAAGAATGCAATTTTTGTATTTAATCATTTTCTAATATCTCCCTTTGTTTTTGTTTTTTCCCCCTTCCAAAGTAGCTTCATCCTTTTCTAAGGAGCATCTCATTCAACAACAGTGCTGGAGACACCATTCATTTTAATAGGAAAGGTGAGCTAGCCACAGGATTTGATATTATAAACTGGATCACTTTCCCAAATAAATCCTTCATAAGAGCAAAAGTTGGAAAAATGGATCCACAAGCCCCAGCAGGTGCAGAGTTCACTATTAATGAGAAAAGCATCACATGGCACAAGAAATTTAATCAGGTTAGATTTGACAGCAAGTGACAGAGCCTTAAACTTTTTTTTTTTTTGGTTGCAACTACAGTAAACCCATTGAATCAATGGATGCTTGATAAATCCACTGTTAGATAAGTTTACTTTATTTAGCGAGATTGCTCCAGTTTGGAATAAGGATTGGATTTAGGCCAGAGTGAAAACTGGGAAAATGCTACAGCACCGATGCTTGAAAATTGATCCACTATGACTTCCACTGTGTAATGCTGTGGATCCTCAAAGAGTTTTGTTTATGCTCTCACTTTGTGGAAACTTCTCTTACAAGGAGCACTGCAGGCATGTGAGTTTTTTTGTATTTGTGCAAACACTCTGCTGGTTCAATATTTCTTTCATCTGTGAAGAGATAGGAGTACACTCCCAATGCAGCCCTGTTCACGCAGTCTCCAAAGTAAGCCCCAATGAATTTAAGGGAGACATACTCTCAACTAAGTGTTTATAGGATGAGACCGTAAATTAGAAGGTGAAGAAAAGCAGAGAAATGATAGCCTTATACGTTGTACATTTACAAATGAGTATTTTTGTTTACTTTGAATATACAATGGAGAACCAACATAATGTAGTGGTTTGAGCATTGGAATAAGCCCTGGAGTCCAGGGTTCGATTCCCTGCTCAGCCATGGGAACCCACTGGGTGACCTTGGGCGTGTTGTACTCTCTCAGCCCCAGAAAACCCAGTGAGAATGTAAGCAGTAAAAGAGTTTAGAGAGAATTGATAGTGCTTCCTCAGCTGTTCCCCAATATACCCTGCAGGTTTGCTAGAATTCAGCACGCTGGACAGCACACAATATAGCTGACTTTAGCGGGCTGAGCTGGGCATCATGGACAGCTTTCAGTGCATTTCCTGTTTCAATGTGTACCTGTTTAAAGTTCTGGATAGTTAACATAAGGAAGCATTATCTGTGTAAGTAGCCAGGCTGGGTTATTTGGAGCTGTCCAAAGGATTTCCCTTAATCCTTCTTAGCCAAAGTACCTCTATTTTGGTCCTCACTAATGTCAGAGATCAACTGGCTGCCAATTTCCTGTCCTATACTTACAGTGTTCTGTTTAAATTGTGCTGATGCCAGGTTCCCAGTGCTTTGCAGAATGTCCCTTTGTTATCTGTAAACATTTCTCAATTGTTGCTGTTGGAGGAATGTAACCCATTGAGCCAGGATGTTGTGATCAGGGTATTCTTGGGATGGCATGGAGGAGGAATCCACAACGATTGGGTAATACTTGCATGCCAATTGAAATCAGCAGGAGTCCATCTTCTAAATCAATTGCTACTGTTAGGACCCTGTGCTTCCTTTGTCAGTTTTTCTTATCCTGCCTAGCAAGCTGGATGAAATTTTCCCTTCTCTGTCAGATTGTGAAAATAAGTCTCTATTTATGGTCACTATATAGTGAGATTGTGAGAAATGTCTTTGGAAACGGAATCTCAGATGCCCGCAAAGCAGTAAGGCTCTGAGGAGGAGAAGAAAATTAATGTTAGAAATGTTTCTCCTCAGATGCTGGCCATATGGTGAGGCTCTGAGTCGGAGCTAAAGGAGGATTTAAGCAGAAGTATCTCCCAGATGGTCGCAGGGTAGGGACATTCTGGAGAGGGAATGATGGAGGAGTTAAGAAAAGTACTTTTATCCTCCAGCTATAGTGAAGTGGAGGAGGTAAGACCTTCGGGGAATGAGCATTCCGAAAGAAAGTAAAATAAAGATAAGTCGGTTAAGAGGAAGAAAGTGGATACCCGTCTTAAGAAGAGTCTGGATGCGCTTTCTAAGAAAGTTAAAATCAAAACGATGAAGGGGAGATCAACAAAGGCAACTTAGGGCTGCCATGTTGATTTTGCAGATTCTTCAGAGATGGGAGTGAAAACCTGTCTCTGGAGCAGGCACAGAAGGAACGTGCAGTGTTAAAGGGCAGAGATTTGCCGAAGCATGCAGGGATAGTGTGCCTGGCTGCTGTCAATCACTTGCCAAGTCCTCCGTTGGCAGGAGGTAACGGCACATGTGGTGGAGTGGAGCAGTCAGCTCAGTTTGAATGGAGCAGTTGGCGCCTGGCTGCTCATAATACTCCCACAAAGATGTTCACTTTGAGGAGGGGTGGTGAGTTAGAGCAAGGCAGATGGCCTACTGTAAATATGGAGCAGCAATTTTTTTGGCTGTATTGAGGATGGGCGTTCAGCTTTAAGACAAGGCACCTGGATTGCACCACCTACTGGTGACACAAATTTACTAATGAATTCATTGAACTTATATGATTTACAAAGCATGATTAAACAAACTATTTCTAATGGGTTGCATCAGATGTTATGCAAGGATCAATTTAATAGAGTTAATGAATTTGATTCAATGATTAACCAAAGATTAAATACTATGATGAATTTGAATAGCCAATTGAATGTACATGGAGCATTTTCCCAAAATGAATTTTGTTCAGAGGAGATACGTAGAAGTGAAAGAAGTAAGGTTTTGAATGTGAAGAAAGAAAGTCAAAAAGAAGGAGTGTCAAGGAAGAAGAGAGTTGAAAGTGCAGAGAGTACAGAGAATGTTTATAGTGAACCAAACACCAAGAAAAAAAGGAGGAATAGTTGGAGAATGAAAAGGATGATTGGCAAGAGGATGAGATTGTCTCAGAAGAAATCGAAATGGAAACTGATAGTCTTTCTGAAGATGAGATAGAAGAGGAATTAGGCAACAGTAGATTATTTCAGGGAGATCAGTTTCAGGGTCTGCTTAGAAAAGTATTACACACTTTAGGTTTGCAGGTGGATAAGGATGGTAGTCATTCTAAGGAGTTAAAGGAATAAAAGAGGCAAAAGTTGCAGTTGTAATTAAAAAGAAAGAAACACATGGATGGCGTATGCCTATCATATAATAATAGAATCATAGAAATGTAGAGTTGGAAGAGACCACATGGGCCATCCAGTCCAACCCCCTGCCATGCAGGAACGCCCTCAAAGCACTCCCGACAGATGGCCATCTAAGCCTCTGCTTAAAAACCTCCAAAGAAGGAAACTCCACTACACTTTGAGACAGCATATTCCACTGCCAGATATGTTTAAGGATTTGATTTATACAGAATGGGAAGCTTCTTTCAATACTCGTAGATTTGTAGGTCATTCAAATAAGCTTTATTCTTTTGAGGAAAAAAGATGTAGAGTTTTTGAAGGTCCCTTTAGTGGACAGTCATATACCTGCGCTGACTTTGGGATCCCTGGTCCCTCGGGAGGGCGATACTATGTTGAGAGATGTGGATGAGAAGAGGGCAGATTCTGCTTTGTGAAAAGCTCATGATAATTCAGCAGTGGCAGTAAGAGCATCTGTGGCTGCTGTAATGTTTTCATGGGCAGCAGTAATATGGATATTGATGGATGAGGAGGAAATTCAATCTAAGCCTTGTTTAAGAGTGCTTTCTAGACTTAGAAAAGTTTTGGAATATGTGGTGGATGTCAGTTATAATGCAGTAGCCTTTATAGCTAGAAACGTAAGTGATGTTACAGTAACAAGATGTTCTTTATGGTTGTGTCATTGAGACGCTGACCAGAAGTCGAGGAATAATCTTGCATCTGTGTCCTTTAAAGGTGATCTGCTGTTTGGTAATAAGGTGTTAGAAAAGGTGCTAATTGAGAACAAAGAGAAAAAACAGGTGATGCCTACGTTGCAGAAGAAGAAGGTGGAAAAGAGACCTTATTGGCCTCATATTATTCCTTTTGAGGTAAAGGAAGTGGTAGGCAGCAAGACACAAGATATGGACATCAGCAATGGTACAGGGGAAAAAGCCAGTTTGGAAGGTCAGGATCTTTTAACAGGAAAGGACAAAACGCTGAGAGAAATACTGGAAACTCTCAGCGAAAAGGTAGAAATCAGCTCTGACAAACAGAGTCCTTGCTTGGGGGAAGACTACTGCGTTTTGGCATTCTGTGGGACCAAATTACATTGAATCAATGGGGTTTGCAGGTTGTGATGAAAGGTTACAAGATTTTGTTAGACAGAATGCCAAAGTGCAGATATGTTTCTTCCCCAATAGTGACACTGATGGAGAAAAGAAAAATAGTTTTGAAGGAGATAGACTATCTAGTGCAAATAGGTAGAGTGGAGGAAGTACCACAGGGTCAATGGTTCCGGGGGGTTTACTCCATATTTTTCACGGTCCCAAAGAGCAATGGGATGCATTGTCCTGTTTTGAACCTAAGATATCTCAACAGGTTTGTGAAGTATCTGAGGTTCAAGATGGAGACGTTGCAAACAAGAAGAGAAAATCTGAGGGTAGGTGACTGGATGGCTTCCATTGATTTGAAGGAAGCTTATCTGCACGTCCCCATGAGGAGATCAGACATGAAGTATCTCAGATTTCAGTTCATGAACAAACATTACAAGTTCAAGGCTTTGCCTTTTGGTTTGGCTTCAGCACCAAGGGTTTTCACAAAAGTATTGGTCCCTTTGGTAGCTCATTTAAGGCAGCAAGGGGTACACATCTACCCTTATCTAGATGATCTGCTGGTGAAAGTGAATTCACAGCAGAAGTTGAAAGTAAGAGTACAGAGAACTCTGGAAGTTCTAAGAACATATGGGTTTCTAGTGAATTTATAAAAGAGTCATTTAAGTCCCACAATGATGCTGACGCATTTAGGGGTGAGATTGGATACAAGCAGTGTTCAACTATATCTCTCAGAGGAGAGATGTGTGAAAGTTCAAAAGGTGATGTGGAAATTACTCGCAAGTATGATGGCAGATGTGATGTGGTTGGCTTAAGTAATGGGAACTATAGTGTCCACTATCCAGATAGTTTTGTGGGGCAGGTTCCATTCAAGAGGTTTACAAAGGTTGTTGATACCTCATCAATGGAACATAGGAAAGAAAAGGCATTATGTGGTCAGACTACCAACCAGTTTGAGAAAGGATTGGTTGTGGTGGACAAAGGTCTCAAATTTAAACAAGGGAGTCCCATTTGTAGTCAATCGTTACTTTCGAGTTATGATGGATGCCAGTCTGACAGGCTGTGGGGCCTTATGTCAGGGAAACAGTGCTCAGGGTGTATGGCCTAGTGTGGACTTGAGAAGGAATATAAATTTTTTGGAGTTGAAGGCAGTTCATCTAGAACTCTCCAAATTTGCAAGTTTGAGGGGCCAGAATGTTCAAGTATGGACAGACAACATGACAGCCAGGGCCTATGTGATGAACCAAGGGGGTCTATACTTAAGAGTGTTGATAGATGAGTCAAACAAATTGTTTCAATGGGCAGAAAGAAATCTGCAATCACTAACAGTGGTGCATTTGAAAGGAAAACTGAATGTGGGAGAAGATTATCTCAGTCGAAACAAGTTACCTCCCAGAGAGTGGACCCTGAATTATCAAGTGTTTCAAAGTTTGAACAGATGATTTGGGCCTTTTCAAGCTGACTTATTTGCCTCAGTCAAGAATTCCAGACTAAAAAGATTCTTTTCAATTGATGGAAGCAAGTTTGCAGAGGCAACAAATGCTCTATCAGTTCCATGGCTGAAGGATCAACTGTATGCGTTTCCGCCAGTGCAGATAATACAAAAAGTACTATTGAAAATAAAAAGAGAAAAGGCAAATGTGGCGCTGATTGCACCTTATTGGCCAAGAAGGCCTTGGTTCTCCTTGATGAAGGAGATGTCAGTAAGAGAGCCCTGGAGGTTGCCAATCTGAAAGGATCTCTTAAGTCAAGGGCCGATCCATCATCCGGATCCAAGATGGTTGAATTTGATGGCTTGGGTCTTGAGAGGAAGGCCTTAGAGCTGCAAGAGCATTCACCAGCTGTGGTAGACACCATTATGGCATCGCAATGGCAATCAACTCAGAATGTATACAGTATGACTTGGAAAGTATTTGAGAAATGTTGCTCTGCTGAGTCCTTACGGTTTGCTGATATACGAGTGAAACATGTTTTGCAGTTCTTACAGAATGGTTTTCAAAGGAGTCTGAGGCCAAACACTTTGAAGTGTCAAGTGTCGGCATTGTCTGTTGTATTAAAATTTGATGGAATTCCTCTTTCAGTGCACCCTCATATAAAGAGGTTTCTAAGAGGCTGACTTCTTACCCAACGAAATGTAGATTCCTGAGTTGGGATCTCAATATAGTTCTGGACTTTTTAACAAAAGCACCCTTTGAACCAGTGAGGGATGCTTCTTTGCATTTGATAACACGAAAGACTGTTTTCTTGGTAGCAATAACATCGGCTAGATGAGTTTCTGAATTGGCTGCATTATCTGTTAATGCTAACTTGTGTAATTTTGAGGAGGAAAGATTAGTACTGATGTTAGATCCAACTTTTCTTCCTAAATGTGCATGGAAGAAGGTAGCACCGGATGTAATTTACCTATCAGCTTTTTTTCCTCATCTGAAAGACACAGAGGAGAAAAGATATCACACTTTGGATGTGAGGAGAGCTGTCCGGCTTTACATTAAAAGAACTGCACGTTTCAGGAGAACGGAGGCTTTATTTATAGCATATAACCATAAATCTATGGGTCAGAAAGCATCTGAGACTGTCACTGGAAGATGGATTAAGAGTTGCATCTTTCAAAGTTATGATGTGACAGGCCAGCCTAGGCCATGCAATGTATATCCACATTCTACAAGATCTATGGCAACTAGTACTGTTTATAATGTGACTTCTTCATTACAAGATATTTGTAATGCAGCAGGCTGGTCAGAGCCATCTACCTTTTTAAGACATTATAAAGTGGACAAGTTTAAGGCGGAGCAGGCTGCTTGTGGCAGTAAGGTACTCAAGACGGTACTTCAATGTAAATAGAGTCCCACCCAGAATTTGGCTTGGGTATGTTCCAATCATTGTGGATTCCTCCTCTGTGCCATCCTGAGAATGAGAATTTGGACTTACTGTGAATGGTCATTCTGGGATGGCAGGAGGAGGAATCCATGCCCTCCCTGATGGTGTGTAATATGTATATGTTGATGTAGGTATTAGGGAGGTTAAGCAGTTGTGATGAAGGCCTAAGGTAGAATTAGGTCAGAAACTTGGAAGTTAAGGAAGCCAAGTTGTGGAAACTTCATGGTTTGCATGGCTGGAGAAGGAACTGACAGAGGAGGCACAGGGTCCTAATGGTAGCAACTGATTTAGAATGTGGACTCCTGCTGATTCCGATTGGCATGTGAGGATTACTCAATCGTTGTGGATTCCTCCTCCTGCCATCCCAGAATGACCGTTCACGGTAAGTCCAACTTCTCATTTTTGATTGTTAATGAAGAATGTAGCTAGCAACGATGTAACATAATTTTAGTTCTGGGAAAGCAAATATGCTTACACATGCACTGTATCCTTCCCAACTTTTTTTTATTATAATTTTATTCAAATTTCAACAAATAAAACAAACAATTATTTCTGCAATGTTTACATGCAATGTTTTTCCTTCTTCCTTTCCTTTCTGGATTACAATTATTAATATTTCCTCTATGTATTATACCACTATCGCAATAAAATGCTACTAATCTATAATTTGTTAGTTCCTGCTGTATATCTCTACTTTACTTGTTACATGATATTTCATTGATTATTAACCTGTATAGTAATTGATATCATGAAATATGTATTGCCTTCTGTCTACACCCAACCCAAATCTGTAACAATCTTCCACTCTTTATTAATGTCTTCGTCTGATTTCCCTTTTAAATCCTTCCCAACTTATAACCTCCCCCTCCTTTTATCAATAAAGGGTCTTTCTCTCACTCATGAAAGAAGTGGTTTGGCTGTGTCCTTCTTGAAGGAGGAAGGACACTTTGGCCAAAGTTCCAGGGGAAAGTCCTTTCCAGGCTGTAACTGCATTAACTACTTGGGGGTAATCTGTGGCAGACCTGATGTTTCAGGTATGGCCCCAGATTATTTTTTGAATGTTCAGGGGTAAACCTAACAATTTGTTTTCCTTAGGGTTGCCAAATGGCAGAAATGACTTGAAGGCACACAACAAGAACAACAAGAACAACAGCCAGTAACTTTTACAAATGGATGGATCTTTTCCCTATCATGCTAGTAGGCAGGCTCATAGATTTTTTTAAAAAAAGTAACACATCTACTTCCTGCAGATGTGCATTTTATATCACTTTTGTCTCACCCATCCTTCTCTTTTTCTTCTCCTCACTCCTTCACTCAACTCCACATGTATGTAGGTGATTCTATCTGCAACAAACAGAGAAGAAAGTGGAAGCCCACTGAATAAAATTTGATGAGAAGTCATAATCGAATGGCATTTCTTGGAACAATTCTCTCTCTCTCTCTCTCTCTCTCTCTTTCTCCCCCCTCTCTCTTTGTATAAAATTGGGAGATTGCATCTCTCCTTGTCTTTATAAAATCATTATGTGAGCCAGGCAGTAGCTGAAAACTAGCATCTTGCCTTGAGCTTCACTAACTCCTCCTGGTAAGGCTAGTCAGATTTATCAGTTATAGGACTGGACTGAGTTACTCTAATTGGCTTTGCTAGCTAGGGATTCTGGGAACTGAAGTTCAAGCTCATGACCTACTTCATTTGATTAGTGAGAAGTAGATTACCTACATATTCCTGTTTCTTTGTGCCCCAGTGGAAATGTTTTCCCCATTGCTGCGTACTTCACTGAACCAGTCAGTCTCTCCCCATACTGAGTAGATATGCTGGCTATTGTGAACTCCGACTATTGCTGTCTTCTAGTGGGGAGACACTGCTCATTGTGACCTTGTGCTGAGTACCTGTCCCCCTTCTCAGTTCAGTTGACCATTATTTGGTGACTGTTGACAGTTTATGACTCAAGCTATTGCTTAGCAACTTGAGTAGTTTTAGAATGAAGAAAGTTCTTAACTTCTGTATGGGAGTATATATTCTACAACATAGCTACCTTCTTACTGAAATCAATGGGACTTATATCTTGCTGAGCAGGCACAGGAAAGGGCTGTAAAAGTGTATTTGGCAACTAAACCAGTGATTTTTAATGTGTATTCTTTCTGTGTATCATTCTTTTAGTACACCACTGATTATGACTGTAGTGAGGGCTGGAGCCCTCTTGCATGCAAAGTCTTTTCCTCAGTTTGACAAAAACTTTAGTTCAATGTTGTGTTACTTAAAATGTGACTAATTGGAAGAAAACTGTTCTTGCTTCTTTTCTCTTCATTTGAATAGGTCCCACCACTCGCTGTGTGCAATGCCAAATGTCACCCAGGTTACAGTAAGAAAAGGAAGGAAGGAAAGCCATTTTGTTGTTATGACTGTTCTCCATGTCCAGAAGGAAAGATTTCAGACCAGAATGGTATGAGACACAAAGCACAGTGGGTCAAAGAGATGTTTGTGTGACTGTCTGCATGCAATTTATTTGAAAGGTCTTCCTCCACTTCTCCCTCTCCCCCTCCTCCTCCTTCTTAAGTGACTAGAGTAATCAGTAGTACTAAGCTGAAAGTTCTCCACAGGGAACTTTTGGCTTGAATTTCAAGTGTTTATGTCTTCAAGATGTGTATTAATTAATGACAGACAAGAAAAATATCTTATTGTAATAGTTATGGTACATTTAATATACTACATTTTTTTTTCCTTTCCCAGATATGGATAACTGTTTCACATGCCCAGGACACCAGTATCCAAACAGGGACAGAAATCAGTGTCTTCCTAAGGTTCTGAACTTCCTTTCTTTTGATGAACCCTTAGGAATCACTTTAGCTTTCTTGGCACTGTTTTTTACTGGGATCACATCTATAGTGCTTGGAATCTTTGTTAAACTCCGGGACACTCCCATTGTCAAAGCCAACAATCGGGATCTCACCTACTCTCTACTTGTTTCCCTCTTGTTCTGCTTCCTCTCCTGCTTGCTATTCATAGGCCAGCCACACACAGTGACCTGCTATCTACGTCAGACAACTTTTGGCACCATCTTTTCAGTGGCTATATCTTCTTTGTTGACAAAGACCACCACTGTGGTTCTAGCTTTCATGGCTAATAAGCCAGGAAGCAGGATGAGGAACTGGATGGGGAAAAAACTGACAAACCTGATTTTTATGTTCTGTTCTCTTGTTCAAGTAGGGATTTGTATTCTGTGGTTATGCATTGCTCCCCCCTCCATGCATTTAGACCTGGACTCTCTAGCTGAAGAAATTGTGGTAGAATGTGATGAAGGGTCTGTTGCTATGTTTTATTGTGTTCTGGGATACTTGGGACTTTTAGCTTCAGTTACATTTATTGTGGCCTTCTTTGCAAGGAAGTTGCCCAGTGCATTTAATGAAGCCAAATTCATCACATTTAGCATGTTACTATTTTGTAGTGTTTGGGTGACGTTTGTTCCAACTTACCTGAGCATCAATGGGAAATACATGGTAGCTGTGGAGATCTTCTCTATTTTGGCCTCCAGTACTGGATTACTTGTTTGTATCTTTTTCCCAAAATGCTACATAATTGTTTTGAGGCCAGAGCTGAATAGCAAGGACCAGTTGTTAAGAAGAAGTCAGTAGGAATCTGAATATTTTGTATTATAAATTAACAAAGCATAAGATGGGCTGGTGCCTGTTTTAGACTATTTATTCCCAAATAGTTTTACAGGATGATATTGAATGTATAAAACATCCCCTAAGTCTCATAAAGTTGGCAGTTGAAAACAGATGAAACAAAATAAAAACAGGAAACAATGACAGAGTAGTAAATTGATTTTTAAGTTTTTAACATACTGCAATGATTACAATGTTAGTGAGACACCGTCTTTTAGAAAACCCTTTTAGTGGCATACGGATTTTCATGTAAAATGAAAATTGTCTGTGTTGTTTGCTTTGCTCTGTGTTCCATCTTCTTTCCCTTCCTGATAAAAAAGGACTAATATTAATAAAAGTAAATGGTGGAAGAAAACCTTATTGTCAATACTTTTAACTGGGAAATTCTGTTCAAGAAACAATGGGAATTTTGACCAAGGAAAGAGTTATTCGAATGGTGTTCATAAAATGTAATTCTTGATCATGATGAAGAATGGCAAAATATATATTGATAGCATTATTAACCTATTGAACAAATTTGTCATCATGACAGCTGCTTTTTTGAAGAGTTTCATTAGCTGTGCCTTGATATCATGCATGCACCACATAAGAGATGTCAGTTTAGCATCTAACACTTCCAAAGCTGAGAACCAATCTTTCTGGAGGTCTTAGACTAGTCTTTCATGTAACTTTTCTGATAAATCAAGAAAAGGAAGATCCTTTTCTAGTTGAGGTTCATTTCTCTCTACTTTGCCTCCTTCACTTTGGCCACATCATATGGGAATAGGAAATATTTTCTTCCTCTTGTGAGGCCAATTTAGATTTTTTTGCTGATGGATAGAAAACCATACATGATTGGCCCACAGGTCTGTTTCTTCCATGCATTAGAATCTGCATTTAATTGGGTTACTTTCTAATTAATTACTTACTACAAATTGATAAAAGATGAAAGGCTTATCCCAGCTCAGTTCCTAGCTGTGCACTATATTTGACAGTTGGCCACACCTGACTTATTTGGCTTTTTTGTCTTTGATTGTTTTCCTATAATCACAGTTCTGGTGATTGGAATCTTCAGGAAATCAGAAACTCTCCAATTGTTAAAGCCAATATTGGAAGATTAACTAGTCTTTGCTTGTCTCCCTCCTTTTTGTTTTCCACTGAACACTGCAGTTTATTGGCCAGCTTCAGAAAGTGGCCTGCTGTCTACAACAAATGGGTTTTTCTCTTTCTGGTGGCAATTTCTTGTATATTGGCAATACCACCACTCGGGTTGTGGCTTTTATGACTACTAAGCCTAGGAGCAGGATGAGGGAATGGATATGGAAAAGACTGGCAAAGCTTTCCTTTTTCCCTTATTCAAGAAATCATTTGCATTGTTGAGCTCTGTATAGGTCCACCAGTTCCAGATTTGGACATACACTCTGATTCCTCAAAAAATTCATACATAGCAGTTTCTGTGCAGAAAATGATGTTGTTTTCTTTTCAGTCTGTGAAAAAAAAAGTGAATTTTGAACAGAATAAGCCCCAAACTACAAATAGTCTTTTAAGACAGTGTAGTTTTCAAAGATTCTCTTATAGGTGGAATAACACTGGTAAAACTGAGATGTTTCAAACATTCATACCTCAGTTTCCTTGTCTCCCAACCCCTAAGTAGGAACAGGGAGGTGGGAGTAAAACATGGATGGTACTTTTCAGCTCCTTCCTGATGAGATTTTCTATGTTCTAATGTGACATAAATTTAAACGCTAACTCAAAATTTATGCAGTTTTTGCTTCCTCCATAGGGAGAGGGATGTCAAAAGCCCTTACTTGTATGGTTTACACAAAGCCACAGACCACTCTTGGTGGTGAATTATAAGGTTTATTTCTGGTAAATCACTTCTTCCATGACAGATTCACTTCAGTCTTAAGCAGTCTTTATCTTTCTGTCTCACAAAGTCTTCAGTGCCTCCATTTTTTAAAAATACAAGTTCAGTCCATCAGTTATAACTGAGGCCATTTCTGCACAGGGCGAGGGAATTGCCCCATGCTGATACTTACCAGACTTCTTGGCTCCACGCTTGGGTCCAGGCTGGTCTGGAGCAGTGTGTGGCCACCGCTCCGCACTGCTCTGGGGATGAAAATGGCGGCTTCCAGTTGGTTGAGGCTCTCCATCAACTGCTGAAGCTCACCAGCCTAAAGCCAACCCCCGGCAGATTGCAGGTTTGCGCTGGTGTGAGCCTGCACATCTGCACCGGAGTGCGGGCACAGAGTGGCATGCTCCGTGTTTTTGAAAGACCTGATTCAAGCAGTCTTTTAAAAAGCACGCTGGACGACCACTTTGGGTCATTCCAGAGTGGGCTGAGGTGTGGAATTACAATAAGTAGGTCTGACCCAGTCCGCTCCCAGGTGCAGACGTCCTCCCTGGAGGACGCTGTGCACCGTTTCTTTAAGCCCATGCAGAAATGGCCAGAATTATTATAACATAAAGAGGCCAGCAGATGGTGCCAGCATCTAAGCGATTCCACCACTTTCTCTTATAATCTTTTTCCTTTGAAAGTATGATAGATAATGATGCTGTGATTGAAGGGCAACTAATTGTCCAGGGGGCCAAGCCAGTGAGTGAGCAAGTCAACCTGCAAACATCCCCTCCATTGGAAGGTCAAACAAAGACTGAGTTGCCCCAGCCAGCTCATGACAGAGAGGGAACCAGCAGTGATGCAGAAGAGTTGCAGCCAGCTGTGCCCATCAGCCCTCTATCAGGCAGAAGGCTGAAATGGGCTGCTAAGAGGGAGGCTTCTTGGACTAGGCTGAGGAAACAATAATGAGCAGCACCTGCTCCAGGACTATTTAAGTCTGCCAGCTGCTCCTTGCTTTCAGCAAATTATTAGCAAGCCCTCACAGCCTTTGTGTCTTCTGTTCCCAGAAACCCTCTGGAAGGATCTCTGCCTCCTGAATCTTTTGACTGGACCTTGACCTGGCTTGGCTTGTGTTTTCCTGGTATTTGGTATATTTTGACTCCCCAAGTGTTCCTGATCTCTCTCCTCCTTTGCTGGCCACAGCCCAGCAGGGAGAGATTCCTGAAAGACAGCTGTTTTTACTCACTCTCCCTTGGGCATTGCTTGTTGCTTTGCCTTGCCAGTTTTGAACTGGCCATCTATAGCAGGATAAGTCCACCAGCTGCAATGCCTAAGAGAAGACTGTCGGCTTCTTCTCCCCACAATCCACAACCAAGCTTCCTATGAACCCTCCTGTCTCAGTTTTCCATTATTCCTGTCCTATCTTATGTCTTTCCTCTCATTCTTCTTAGTGTCTTGCCCCATGGCAACACTCTTTGCTTGCCACAGCTCCTCAGCTTGTATCAGAGCCAAGCTGTTGCTTTTTTTAGCTCTTCCTCTACAGTTGTCTCCAACACATCCATACAGCCCCCAAGTGTCCCAATGGTGTCAGCTTGAGTATGATCTAGGTCGGTTTCCTTGGTAAGTGTATCCTTGTTATAGAACCCCTTCCAATGTAAACAGATTAGATTTTTTAAAAGAAAACATATTGACATATTAAGCAGTTTAAGAGAAAATGAGAGCTGTAGACAACCCACAACAGGAGCCTTCTCTGGCTGTTGGTGAGGAGAAGAGAAGTGACGGCAAGTAACCAGTGGACGCAAACTCCTTCTGCAGTCTGGAAAAGGGCCTGGGGAAAGTGATGTGTGTTCCCCTATTTCCACTCAGGGAAAAGAATGTCAGAGGAATCACAGTAGGGATGGGCAACTGACATGGGAGCAGAGGATAGCATGACACAGTGGTTGGAACTTTGGATTAAGATTATGGGAAACCAGGGTTTGAATTCCTGCTCGGTCATGGAAACTTACTGGGTGAACTTAGGCAAGTCAAACTCTCTCAGCCTCCGAGGAGGGGCATGGCAAATCCCTCTGAAAACTTTTGCCAATGAAACCTGTGATAGGTTTGCCTTAGGGCCACCATAAATTGGAAATGGTTTGAAGGCACACAGAACAGAATGCCTTGCAAGCCACTCTGATATCTCATGGTTCATTGGAAGTGATGTCATGACAGTTCCAGTCACCATTTTTAACCAGCCTTGTGCAGTAGCAGAGTATTTAGGGGTCTTTAACGAGCCAACAATGCATCTTTCTGCATGTTTGGTACCTTTTAGGGCATCCAAAAAACCTCCTACAAAAATTGAGAGGGTTTAGGGACTTTTGAGGGGACTCTCTGGGCACTTTGGGGACTGCAAAAGTGAGTTTCTGAAGCTGCACTCTGCACTTTCCATACCTTTATATTTGTAAGATTGTGGAATTATTTTCAGTCATATGTGCATTCTCATAATTAATAGAATTCATTTTTTTTTAAAAAAATGTTAGTACAAGTTTAGGATACCACAAGTGAGAGAAGCAATACCATCATTGTAAAGATTTAAGTCCTAAAATAATTATCTCCAAAGTTTATTTATCTGAATATATGTTGACATGACCTCTTCATATTTGCTGTCTCAGATATGCTTCACCATTCACAAGCCCAGTGAAAACTATTTTTATTTTTCTAGAATCTTATAATCTTAGAGATGGGGAAAAAACCCAATGTTTTAAAAGGTAAGAAGATTTTTTTTCTGACATTTCTCAGAAAGTTTTCAGAAAGACTTTAAGAAAAGTATATTACATTGGGAAAAATCTGTGGAGGCATCCAGAATTTTACATCCAGAGCTAATACTTTCTTCTTTCTATTAGCAGGTTCTTGGAGTTTAGATCTGGTCTTTGAAGGATAATGTAACATTTGGGGAGAAAGATGCAAACCAAGAGGCCAGTGTTGGAAACCAAAATGGAAAAAATCTCCACAGCAACTATATATTTGCCCTTAGTGCTCAGATAACCTGGAATAAAAGAAATCCAAACACTGCAGAATACCAGCATGCTGAAGGTGATAAGTTTGGCTTCATTGAAAGTGTCAGGCAATTTTCTGGCTAAGAAAGCCAGTATGAAACTGAAGATGGCCAAACCCGCCATGTAGCCTAGTAGACAGTAGAACATGGTGAAGGAACCCTCGTTGCATTCCAATATAATTTTCCCAGTCTCTACATGCATGTCAGTATCTGGAAATGGAGGAGAGGTCAACATCCATGCAATACAAATACCCATTGGAATGACCGAGCAGATAAGAACAATGGCATGTGCCACCTTCTGCCCTAGCCATTTTCTTATCCAGTTGCTTGGCTTTGTTACCAAGAAGGCAAGGATTACAATGACTGTTTTTGACAACACGCAAGAAATTGCAACTGAGAAAATGATGCCAAATACTGTTTGCCGGAGGAAGCAAGTCACCTTCCTAGGCTTGCCTATGAAGAGGAGGGAAAAAAAGTAGCAGAGCAGGATGGAGGTGAGAAGAATAAAAGTAAGGTTCTGGTTGTTGGCTTTGACAATGGGAGTATGCCAGTTCTTTAGAAAAGTCTGCATCACCCAAACTGTAACCACAACAAAGGAACTTGAAAGAGAAACTGAAAGGATACTCAGTGGCTCTTGGTAGGTTAAGAAAGTTACAATCTTGGGGATACACTGGTCTTGATTCTTGTTTGGGTATTGATCTTCTGGACACTTAACACAATCATCTGCATCTGCAAGGGACAAACACGGTTGCTTAGGCCCTGTCCTTTGCTTTATGTAGAAAATGTGAACTCTGCCACAAAGTTAATACTGGAAAATAATTGCTCACTTTTGCTTTTGCATTCTTTGCAGCAGTCAGATGTTTACCTTATAGGCAGTGGCCATAATCCAACAAATCACCACGATGAGCTTGAGCATACCCATTTCTATGGTGAATTGTCTACAAAGTCTCTCCAGCTCACTCCTGCTGGCCAAACTCCTCTCAGTTAATTTCTGACCTGGCTTAGCAATTGCAGGTAAAATTCAAAAATGTTCTGAATAAAACCTAGTTTCTTATAATAACTGTTCAAATTGTCTCATAATTTTGACTGTGCTGAGAGATATCATACCATTTCAATCTGCTCTAATACATTTTTATGTTTAATCTAACTCAATCACAGTTTATTTAGAGCCATAAAAACAACACCAAAGGATGATAATTAAGGCTTCAGGTGTGTAAGCAACTCCAGGGAAGCTCTGAAATTGTCAGAACCCCCGTTCCACAACTTTGCAACTTCTGTATTTTTGGGATGTTCAGTGCTAGGACACATATATTGCGTGCGGAAGATCACAAGCTCAGTTCCTGACTAGGGATGTATGAAGAGTCCAGTTTTATGGCCTTGTTTCTGTCTCTATTTCCTGGAATGTCCACAGGGTAGATGGATGTGGTGTTGTTGTTGTTGTTGCTGCTGCTGCTGCTGTTGTTTTTGTTGTTGTTGTGTGTCTGTCATGCCCTGCTTCCAGAGCATGGACTCTGACTCAGAGTGTGAAGTAGAGGGCACACCAGAGACTGAAACAGGGGGCATTCCAGGACCTGCTGTAAGAGAGAGATTCGAGTGCCAGAAACAGAACAGAGGGCAGTGCCAGCTCCAACAGAGAGTCCTGCCTCTTCAGATACAGAAGAACACTTACCTAGACCCAGCTTTGCACAGCACAGGCAGCAAAGACAGACCCAGCATTGCTCTCTCAGAGTTTATAACCAACAACAATCAATCAAGGCCCAGCTGCACTAGGCTCAGGACCTATTTAGCGGGCATCCTTTCCTTCCAGGAGTTGTCAGAGCTTATCCGACCTTCTATCCTGCTGGATGCCTTGATAAATGCTTGGATTAACCATGGACACTCCCTTGCTGTGAAACTCTGTGGGACTTTCTTTATGTTGGACTTTATTTATGACTCTGTGCTTACTGCCTGGAAGTAAGTAACAAGCTGGGAATTATTCAGTTTCTTTTGTTTGTTTTATCAGCTGTGCCAGGATTGAGATAGGCCTGTGACTTCAAGTCATTTCTGACCTATGGTGACCCTAAGGTGAACGTATCATGAAGTTTTCTGGGGCTGAGAGTGTGTTACTGATGGCCAAGTGGGGAATTGTACCCTGGTTTCCAGGGTTGTAGTCCAACTCTCAAACTAGTATATTATGCTGGATGAATTATGTCCACCAAAATCCTTACATTGACAAGTCAGCTGCAAATACATCTAAACATGTACAGATGTCAAATACTCCTCAAACATGCTTCAGTCACTGGGTAGAATGTGTTCAAGTATGTGTGTATCTAAAATATGTGTGTGTGTATAGAGAGAGAGAGAGGCAAAGAAAGTGACAGGTATCATTTGGTAAAAACACAAAAAGAGACCAGGACATAGAGTGAACATTGTTGTTGTTGTATGCCTTCAAGTCATTTCCAACTTATGGACATAGCAATGTGGAAAGGAGGATGACCACAGGCATGACTTTTTACATGTACAAACCCCTATTCCTGACACCTCCACTGAAATAATAGTTAGTGGTAGGGAAAGACACTACTGCTCTTTATATATATTAGGGATGGGCCAACCGAATCCTCGAATCCTCAGCAGAGATTCAAGATTCAGGAATCTGAAACCCTGTGCCAAAATAGGCAAATGGAATCTTTTTAATCTGCCACTCAGTTTGTTGGAGACCGGGACGCCTGAAAACTTGAGAGACCGGGATGCCTGAAAACTCAGGACCAGGATGGGATCCTGCTCCTCATGTGTTTCCCCACTCAGTGTGGGCATGGGTGATTGGCTGGCAGACTGGCATAAAGCCTCACACACACTGGAGGCCACCATTTCTCCCTTCTGCTGCCTGTTCTCCTAGTGCTGCCTCTCCCTGCTACTGCCTCCCTTTGTAAGGTAATTTTGGGATAGAGATTGGGAGGTAAGGGACAGAGGAGCAAAACTGAGTTTGTGTGGGGGGTCTAGGAGCTTGTGGGAATGTCCCAGGGGGTTCCAAAGACTGCAAAAAGGGGTTCAGAGGTTCCATGCAAGCCATACTTTCTGCTTCACCAGCTTTCTTTGGTCAGTTCTGGGACTAAGATTGTCGTGATGCCACTTCCTCTCTTAGTTTCTGTGTCCTGAATACATGAATACTTTGGGTTAACCCGTTTTGAAGCTCCCTTTTAGAAAGTCTTTTTATGCTTCTCAACCCCTTTCCCTCTTTTTCCTCTGTCTAGCTACAAGTTTATAAGCAGCATTTCCGTTGGAAGGGTTGCAAAGGAGAGCTGGAGAAAGGCAGACTTTTGGTCTTGTGTTGCAGCAGCATGTCTGTGGTAAACAATGAATGCCAAAAAACCTGAGCTGGGAAAGAATGGGATTCTACTCTAGCTGATTCTATAGGAGGAGTGTGTGTTGCCTACAACAAACAAGGTGAGCAGTAGGTGCCTCCAGAATCGTTTATTGAGCATGCATTAATCTGTATTATTTTTTGATTTGAGGCTGGAGGGTAGGGATTGGGAATTGTTGAGACAGGACTAGAGATTTGACTTGAGTGTCCCTTGCAGGACTTGAGGGTAGAGAATTGACTGGACTAGAGGCTTGTGTGTGTGTGTGTGCGCACGCGTGTGTGTTTAACTGCTTTCTTTGTTGCAGGACTTGAGATTTGGCTCTTGAGACTGCAGGGTGCAGAATTGAGATTGGATTAGAGGCTGTTTGTTTGTTTGTGTGGTTTAAGTGCCTTCCTTGTTGCAGGACTTGAGACTTGACTGGAAGGTATAGTCTTCTTGAGATTTCAAGGACAGCTGAACATTTCTTTGCATCACTCCCTTACAAAGCTCTTTCAGACACAATTCTGGGGTTTGTAGTTTTACAAGGTGTCACAGCCTTCTCTGCCAAAGTGTGCTGGTGCATCATCAAACTACAAACCCCAGGATGCCAGAAGGAGCTATGCAAAGACAAGCTAGTTTTGACCTAGATTATCTCTATACTGTAATATGTGGCCCTGTTTACACAGGCAGGAAAATGTGGGATTAAGCCACATTTTCCTGCCTGTGTAGAAAGGGCCTTCATGCCATTTTCAATCTGGGAAGATCCTGAGGCAAAACTATGATGATTGTCCTGGCCAGATTTCTTCAGAGGAAGGTTTACCTTTGCCTAGGCTTTTGCTAAGGCTGAGAGAGTGTGTCTTGCCCAAGATTATCCTTCTTTCTCTTGCTTTTTAAACCCTTTTTAAAAAAGGATTCAAAAAATTCGAGATTCGTGGATTCCAAGAACCTTCCAGGGATCCGGATCTGGGTTTGGATTCAGAAAATTCTGGATTCGTCCCTTCCCTAATATATATGTATATGTGTTTGTGTGTATCTGACTCCTTCTTGTTTTCACTTCCAACAAGTCTAGAACATGTTCTGGATAAAATTTGTCATTTTGTCTGCTGAGCTCCATTTCAGGGTTTGTAGACCCTTCCTGCCAGTTATATGTCAGAGATGACAGGCAGAGAATATGACTTCAAACATCAGATCTCCTTCCCTTCCACTTTTCCTGACCCCCCCTTTGTGATACACATCATGTGACAAAAAAGATCTAAAGACCACAAAAGTTGACCATGGTTTGAATTAGCATTTGGCCATGGAAACCCATGGGGAAGTTATCCTCTTTCATCCTGAGAGGAAAGCAATGACAAACCTGCTTGGAAGAAATCTTGTGAAGAAAACTCTAGGATTAAGGCCACTGTAACTTGATGTTGACTTCAGGGCACATAACAAGAAGGGTAAGAGTGACAACAAAACAACCAGAACTGTCACTTACCTGTCTGGTTAGAAATGGTATTCTCTGGGCAAGGAGCACAATCATAGCAACATATGTGTTCTCCAGTCCAGACTATCTTCATGCCTCCAGGATGGCAACTTTCAACACATCTGGATGATGGCAGCATCTGATCACAACAAATGAAGAACAAAACTTTGGAGAAAATATAACTCCAGTCTTTTCATATTTATAGTCAATATCAAGGAAATCAAATGCCCATTATAAAAACTGTACTTGATGGCCAACCATGAAATAATGAAGCCAGACAAAGAAGATTGGGTTAAAATGAGGCCACTTTATCTGATCTAGCCTATTTAAGTTATCTTGGTCTCGAAATGGAGCAAGAGGGGGAGCAACCTGATGCGGGTCCAGCTGAGGCCAAGGGTCACCATATGACTATCTCCTTGGCTTTCCCTTGGGCAAAACACCTCAGCCCCAAGGGCTATCCAAAGACTTGGGCTGCTCCCCATTAGGCCATAATTGGAAGGTAACCCAGGAGACTCCAACCCAAGCCACAGAACTCTACAACTCTGGGTCACAGAACCATAACAGACCCCCCTAGGTCACAGAACCATAAAGATGGAGTTCCAGGGGCTTACTCTACACCAAAGGGTGCCAAAGGTGATCACCACAGTCTTATATTCTCCCCATTATCTGCCAAAGGGAGAGCTATTTAAGGATACCACCATAAGCCAATTTCCCAACTCTTGTAGATACAGTATGGGGAAGACCAAACCAAATTCCTACCTAACCCCAAGGAGACCAGATGAATCTCACACTACACTGAGGATAGGAGGTTCGGTTGCAGTGTAATAATCCAAAGAAGGCTTGTGAAAGGATAATCTGGCTTAAATAGCCTGCAGACAGTCTGCTATCACATGCCATGGTCTGATGCCAAGTGACATTCACAAAACACCCTGGTGTGTCTCATGGAGGCCATCAAATAGTTACCCTTCCCTGCAATGCCATTCACTGTGCAGGTCCAGGTGAGCATTTTTGCTGCCAACACAGATGAAATGTAGAGCCTAGTCCCAACAAAATTTGACTCAGCATCATCATTTGATGACATTTTCATGTGTTGAGGATGGCTTTTCAACATCTGTTTTATTGAAGAAAAACTGATTTCAGTTCTAGTTCCAAATATGTGACAAGGTTCAAATTTCTTTTCATATCTACTTTAGCAGAAGAATGCTAATGCATGTCTCCTTGGAAGTAAGTCCCACTGTAATATATATGAGGTCCTCATCTACTCTGGTCCCAGCTCAATCAGGTTCAAGGGAATGTGAAAGTAGAATGAAATCACATGTACAGTTAAAGTCTGGTTCATTGATGACATAGAAGTGTTAAAATGTAAGAAGGAACACAAACTAAAGCCATTTTCATCATGGCTGACATTCACCAGGGTTCAGATGATGAGCAAAACACAACTCTGGAGGTTTAAAATTCCCCCAGGGATATAAGTGAGAGCTGCTAAGAAAAAGAAATTGAGAAGTCCACCACTTTAAGGTATCTAGGATTGAAACTAGTGTTCTCTCCTGAATCCCATGAAAATATAGCCGTAAAGCACTTCATCCTTCCTAGATCTTCAGTTTCTGGCCTACAAATAGCTGTTCTGGACTGAAAACAGTTCAGAGGAAGAGTGGGAAAAAGAAACAGCTGGCCTGGGATATTTTCACAATTTCCAATCCATTCTCAGAGGTATATGTAGAGAGATAGTAGTGCCTTTTCAATTACAATTATTAATATATAGGTTTCGTCTCAGTTGCACATGAAAGCAATTCTCAGAAAATTTTCCTTCTTCAAGTGAACTAGCTTTCAGGTATGGTTTAAAACTAACAGGACCAACAGACATAACTATTTGACAGAGCTGTATCAGCTTACACTTCTCTTTGAAGGTTTCTTCCTAGGAGCACAATCTGCTCTTTCACTTTGATCTAAACTCTACAACAAGTAATTACTTTAAAACATGTGTCATTAATACTATGCTTCTTCAGTTTGAAAAAAGTGGATTGAAATCTGCATAAGACCATGTTAAAATAAATTATTCTTAATCTTTGGCACTACAGAAAACCAGATACATTGTGGGTGGGTTTTAAAGAAATCATCAGAGCCATGTTTAATGATCTAAACAGTTTGATATAATTCCATTAAACTGTGGTTTCTTTGACTTCTGGGCTGGATATGGAGTTGTGCGGCTGTGCTCATTAGTAAATCTTGCAAAGGGGACACTATAGTCAATGTGGTTGATCTAAGATTTGGAAGCAAGAATTGCTTCCTGGGTACAGGAAGCTGATTTCCCTGAGGTTTTTGAATATCTAGGGCTGCAACCTTATGCACAACTTAAGTTTGGAGTTAGTGAGAATTCCCGTCAAGTAGGCATACATGATAGACTTGTACAGTAAAGGAATCAAGGTCAGTGAAATGGTGGAAAAAAATATTCTGCATGATTCGTGGTTTTCTGACATCAAACCTTCCCATCCAGTTGTGTTCTTAGGATATGGAATATTCCTACCTGCTTAAATTTACTATTCCACACAATGGTTTCTTTATTAATGGTCAGCTCTTGGCTTGATGAAATTTGTCCAACCTTGACTTTAAGGAAGGATTCGTTGGGGAAAGTGATCCAGTTGATGATATCATACCCAGTCAACAACTCCCCATTCTCAAATAGGACTTCATGGCCAGCACCATTGTTAAAATGGATGTTTCTCAGGAAAGACTGGAGCTAAATTGGGAGGGAACATGTAAAATGGTTGACAATGTAAAATGTACCTGCTGAACTGTACAGGAATCAGGCACAGAAAATTTCTTGCCTTGTGCAGTGATACATCCACTTCACCCTCTTCCAGCTTTTAATTAAAGTGAGTTTCTACCTTTATAGCACCCTCCCATTGTATCTGTTTTGGGTGTGCAAATATCACAAATTCCATTTTATTTTCCCTGTTCCCTTTGGAATTGCCTTTAGCCCTGTGATGTTTGGAATGACCATCAATACTACAAACAGTTTCCTGGTAATGAATAATTTCCAATCATACGATGTTGGTTTTCTTTCTTCTAATGAAACAGCCTTACTTTCTAAAATGTGCTGATATCTCTGATGTGTATTCCCTTATTAGTAATGGTAGAGTGCTGCTTGAACCATATTCAAAATTTACCCAAGGATGAACCATGTTAATTTGGCCATGAAACCATCCCCCTAGATTTATATAATTCTGAAGAAGAATGAGGTTTCCTTAGCACCATATAAGTGGGAAACACTCATAGAATATGAAATTAGGTTCAGAGAATGGGTGTATTAAATACATGTGTCTTGAACAAGCACAGTAACAAACCAGAAAAATCAGAGTTCAGAGGAGGGCACAGAAGAAGAAAAATGCATTTCTGAGTAGAATCAAGTTTTGCCTCATATATTATGCAATATTTGATGAATGTTTCCAGTTCCAAAATATTCTCTCTGGTGTATGACTACGATGGAGTCAACTTCCAAGAGCATGCTTAAGATAGCAGCTTTCTTTTATCCTTCTCTTTATGATTGTTTGATTGTATTTCTAACCCACTCTTCAGTCACAAAGTCTCTCTGGGCTGCTTACAAATTGTTACTGTGACAGTTCCCTGCCCTCAGGCTTACCATCTAAATTATCTTTATGATTTAAGCTAAAACTTCACATTGTGGAAGTTTACCACATTCACTAGATTCATACCTTCTTTAGTTTCTGTTACCACTGAATGTTTTGTCACAAATTCTGTGATCTTGGAGCAGGTCTTTTTATGGCCTAAATTCTCATTAGCAAACTCTTTTCTCCTTTTCTTCTTTCCAAAAATAGCTCAAGCAACTTACAAAAAATATTATACTCCTCCCCCGCTTTTTTTTTTTTAAAAAAAATCACTTCTCAAGGTTGTCCTATTTCATTATCTTGTTCCTCACTGAATCCTTTAAGAATCTATTGCACTCCTTGAGATGAACGTTTTTATAAACCTTCTCTTGCCTCTCCATGGAAGTAATTTTCAACCTTTTACTTATGCTAACGGGGGGAGCACAGAGTCTGCATTTAATTAATTAATTAATTATCCCACATTTCTTTCAGCATAGGATTCAACAGTGTACAACCATTTAAAAGTGCAGTACCACTAAACAACTGTTCATTTTAAAGTTAAAACACAAAACCAATTTCTGTTTTAAAAACCAGTTAAGATACAAGTTAAAAGCAATTAAAAACATTTAAAACATAATAGATTAGAAACTTAAAGACTCTCCTATCCATTGCTACCTTCCTTCATCTTCACATTCGCCCTCACGATGCTGATTTCTGGAAAGTTTTTGAGGTATCAGACAGGATTGTTTCCCCATCCAAAATTCATTATGATGATTTACCTGCCATGGTTGAACATTTGAATATTTGGTGTTAGTTCTGTTCAGTGTTGGCCTTTGTCTAGATGAGTATATGGTGTATAAAGCATGTGCTATGGTATAGACAGCGTTGTAGATAAGGTAACTTTGGCCAGTCATGTCAGTTTCAAACAGAACCTTAGGCAGGTCCTTCAGCTTCTCTTTTCCTGTACATTTGTGGAAACCTGCACAGTCATAATTTGGAAGACAACACTGGAATGCAAATTGCCAGAACATACAGAGAAAATGCATTAAAGACTTCCCAGGTTTTAGATTCTGGAGAAATTCCTGGAATTCTGGCATGCTCCTTGCCTGGATTGAGAAAGACATTGTGCCATTGAAAGCTTTTTTCCAGAAACCTTTCAGCCAGTTTCTGTTGATAAAATCCCACTGAGGTGGTATGAGCCAAATTCTTCCCATATCAACTTTTCTTCGGAATTCATTTATATACAAGATTGATTCCAAGTCATACAGTGACTGAGTATTACCACTAACAATAGTCACATTGATATTTTTGTTAAGTGAAAGGATATTGTCCATTTCCACAAACCTTGGGAGAGATGGTGACATTCCACCAGCCCTTTGCAAGAAAGCAATGCAAATGCCATTGTCTACCAGTAAAGGTGTCAGGATTTGCAAAAATCTTTCTCCATCTTCATCATATGAAACGATGAGGCCAACCCAGCTCCACTGAAAATGCAGGAGCAGTTGGACTATCCCTATGACCAGAGTACTTTCCTTAGGTGCCATTGGGAATAAAGAAGGAAAATGAGTTTTCCTGGTGATCATATTTTCATACATCCCATAAGCAAGCTATGACAGAAAATGTGGCATATTAGATCTTAGTCATGATAATGAGAAATTTTAATTGAGTGTTTCATCTGGAAAAAGCTAATAAAAATAAATACAATGTTCTTATTTCTGTATCAAATGTTCTGGACAGTATATGTTTTCTTCCAGAATGGAAATCAATCTCAACTCAGTTTTTAGTTATTAATGGCAAAAGAACCAATATGGAACCTTTTGGTACCTCATAGATGAATAAGTTTTATTAGGTAGCTTTTAGCCCATTTCTTTAGAAGCCTCACAACACATTTCTTAAGTTCATCTTGAAATCTAAAGATCAGACTAAATGATACATTTATAGTTATTTTTTCCCCCAGAGATGCTCCCAAGCGGTGAAATATGTCTGTTTGTTATAACACATACTTTTCTGCACTTCTGCATCTTGATTTAGCATCGTTTATCTTGTGTTTTGCCATTGTTGGGTAAATAAAAGTAGAATTTATTTGTTTCTGAAACCATACCTCTGAGGAAATTCCATTGTGGAAGGGAAAATTGTAGGGTATACCCATTATCCTTAACATCTAATTTGACCCAAGAACTAAGTGTGAGATAGGCAGGTGATTTACAGTGAGTTGTTGCTTTATTAAAAAACAGCAAACTAATATATCCTATTACTTTTCAGTTGGAGAATCATGGGAGAAAATGGAATCAGAATGGTTGTAGAAATCTTGTTTAAATAGTAGAGAGATGGAAATAAAAACAATAGCTCACTTTTGAAGAAATGGGATGCCAGTTTGATAATGTGGGGTAAAATAGAATTAATGCAAGATACACCATTACAAAATACAATCATTCAAGAGAAGATATCAATAAAGATAGATTCATTCAAATGAACATGTTAGTGTGTATGTCTGCTCCACTGATTGATTTCTTTCATGCATACTAATGTGAATAATGTGAATAAGGAACCGTGGTGGCGCAGTGGTTAAATGCCAGTACTGCAAGCCACAAGGTTGTGAGTTCGATCCTGCCCGGCTCCAAGGTTGACTCAGCCTTCCATCCTTTCGCAGGTCGGTAAAATGAGTACCCAGCTTGTTGGGGGCATGTATAGAAATGTTTTGAAATACATGCTATTTGTAAGTTGTTCGCCGCCTCGATCCATATGGAGAGGCGGGATACAAATAAATAAATAAAAAAAATAAAAAAAATAAATCAGCAGAATTTAAAGGTAAAATTCTCTTCCTACATTTTCTACCTTGTTAGTTATGGTGAGCATGTTTAGAATGTACTTATACCAAGGATCATTTAGTCAGAGCATAGACAAGTGGTAAACCTACTCACCCTTTACCTGAGTATATATACACATACCTGTGGAATCTTGTAGACATTCAAAATGGAGGCTATCTGAACAGAGCTTTCTATGCTCAGTCCTCCAATGACTGATAACACAGTGCCTTTCCTAGAGCACTTATAATTGGGTATATGACTCTGCTGTGTGAACAAGAGGTCCAAGATGGTCTCATATGTGCACCTTGGGTTGAAAAGGTTGTCATAGATGTGATATCCCAGGGTGATGTTCGGCAACAGCTTGAGTTTGTTATTAATCTCATGAACAGCAAAGATCAAAGACAAGGCATGCTGATAATTTCTGTACAATATCCTGGAATGAGATTGATACAGAAAGTGTCTATAGAGGACAGGTCAAGTACTTATTAAATACACTAGCATCCCATATGAAAAAGATATAACATCTAATCACTATGGGAATCATTAAGGTTGCAGGAGAATATAGAAGGTTATACACTTTCTATACTTCTGATCTAGTATTGCAGTATAGATTAGGTCAAATTCAGAAGTAGAATGTGAATTAGTAGGAAATATTTGTGTAGATGTAGCATTTTTGATTTTTGAAAGAGAAAAGAAAGGAGTAGGAAGGGCATTTCCATGAATGTCAAACTGTGACAGAATCCAGCCAAAGATAGACATTTCTGTACCTGCTGCATTTAAATGGTAGAAGTAGGCAATGCACTATGGTCACTAAAGGGACCTAAAATACTTAGATTTGGATCTTGCACGTTGACAGGATTAAAATGTGGGATAATATACTATCGGTAAGCAATTGGTAAAATATTGAAACATTTTATTCTAAGGTCAATGAGTGGCATGAACTTACAAATTCACACAAACTCCTTTACTGTTACGTGCATGATCCAGGATGAGGAAAAAGTCATTTGGTAAAATTCTACCCTTCATGAAGTTTTTTGATTTAATAAAAAAATAAAAAACTTACGCACGCCTTAAAGGTGGTGTTCTATTTGGTGATTCCTTAAAGTGAGGAGAAAAAATATGAGGATCAATTAGAGATAAGACTCCACCAATGATGGTTTCTCCTGGTTCAAACAAATTGTCTTGGACACGTCTTTGAAAACTGCATTCAAATTTCATATCTTGACACACTAGCCTAGGAAGCACCAGTGAGCTCAGTAGTATCAACAGGAACACAGACATATATCTACCTACTGCATTGGTATACATTGGTGCTTTGATATGCACTATTTTTCTTATCTGTATAGTAAACCTATGGTAGGCACATTTAGGCAGATATATATATATATTTATGTAAGAATTAAAGAATTAATGGAGATTTATTCTTCAACTGAGCAACACTCAGCTCTTAGAGACAGATTAAGACTCCAGCACAGAAATGGGCTAAGAATCTTGAGGAGTTTTTAAGACGGACTTCCCTCTGCTCCCTTCTTCTGCCTCTCCAAGAAGGAAAATGATAGTGATTTTGATAATTACGGCTTGGCTAAACACTCACCTTATATTACAGAGCTTCTGTGTCAACAAAATTGAAAAACATGCATGTGAATTTTGAATAAATCTAATTTCTACTCTTCATGGAAATGGAAAAAGAAAAGTTAAATCTATACTATTTTACTATGTCTATGGTCATTTATGGTGTGCAGCATTGTCACTGAATTACAGATATTGTGATCTGGTCTGCAGGGCAGATGGGTTCACCCCTTGACCACAGTGTTTAAATAAAGAGAGATCCTTCCCTTTTTTAGTTCAGGAAGGCAAGACAGATAGGTCTGTCCAGCTGACTTTAGATGTTACCCTAAAAGGTGGAGGATGCTGGCGTCCACCCACAATGGCAGTGTCTCCTTCTAATTTGAGGGAATTATAGCTCAAAGGAGGTCTGTGAGAGGAAGGTAATGGCAGGATCTTTCCACCTATGTATACCAGTACTAATTGTAGAAAGAAATCTAGTTTAAAGTTAAACAAAGTGTTTTATTTGGATTGACAAACACATGAGAAATCAGACACTCTCAAGAACTATACAAGGCTATTGGAAAATAGGCAAGAAAGGTTGGCTAGAGAGAGATTGGGTGGAAAGGATCCTGAAGAAGTGGTCACAGCAGAGGAACTCATGGAGGAATGGCAGTCTGGGGCACTATGTACTATGTCCAACATATTACAAATGGCTGGGGTCAAACCTAAGGCTTTTATACCCTATTTCACACCCTGAAGGGGTGCGTTGACAAATCCGTAATGGCCTTCTCATGGCATTGACAAAGGGATCCAGGATGGGCTGATTGCTTAACTCCAGAGTAGCAAAACATTGATCGGACTCATGACAATCTCTTAATGTTTGGTCAGGTGGGGTGTATAGGGAAGATCTCCAAAGGGTAAGATTGATGGATGGTCTCTGATTGCTCACCAATCTGGGCAGTTCATCTTCCATTCTATTCTAAAATGTCAAGAGCCTGAAGTGCTGAAGGGATTAGCACAAACCCATCTGCATAATCCTATGTGAATTTTCATAACCCCAAACACTTCTTTGGCCAGTGTGGCCCTGATCATGTTCTCCTGTCATTAATAAGTCAAATTGGTGAAAATCACACACCTCTCAGGAGCGGTAGTGGAATATGGTAACATAGGATCTTAATAAACTTACCCAGTGACTGATAAGTCATGATAGTTCAGAAAGTCCTATTCATATGATAACTTCTGCCAGTCTCATTCAGAAGAGAGATGATTAAAAAAATCACAATAAATCAGCTCAGAAGAGGAATTGTTTGATTGAAAAGACCCAGTAATAGTTGGCATTGCTTAGGAGAGGTTGAGATAGCACAGGCCTAATGGTGGATGTATTCCTTAAGATATTCACATAGGATACTTGACCCTGTTATTCCCAGTGTGAGTTTTCATACAGGTCTGTGGCAACTGTATGTCTTGACTTATGATCCATCTGTGGATAGGTTCCACCATGATATCTAATAAGGTGCAAGAGAAGAGACAGCCAGCAACAGAATTCAAAATACATTGTCAGGCAACCAGACAAAAGGTGAAAGATGACCAGCTCCCCAATATCACATTCTCTAACCACAGGAAAAAAGTGTTTTTGTTCTCATACAAATGCATATCTGCTGCTTGGTGACGATATTGTCAGAGTCGATATGTCAATATATCAGAATAAGGAGAACATGGCCATGAAACAATCATGGCAACACCTCTCATGGCCTTGGCAGCTGCCAGGAGAGTGGATTTAGATGGATTACAAGGGGCTAGAAAATATGACATTTTGCTCTATCTGAAACACAATGTACGTATGCATGTGTTTGGCACCAACAGGATTGCAGTTATTGTTTGATTTCAGACTTGTTTTAAATGTGGTGGCATCAGGTCACATAGTTCTTTATCTTGATGTAATGTACAAGCCATGAGTTTATAACTGATCTTTGGAGTTGGGATGCTCCAGACTGGGATGAAGCTTCATCCTCCAAGTCTACTGGAATGGTGCCTTGTGAAGGCATGGGCTTGTCTTGTCTATCAGTGGGGAAGCTCGACTCCAAGAGTGAGCTTTGTAAATGAAGGGATTTCTCAGGAGCAGAAGGCTTCTTCACATGAAAGGCCCTCCATCCAGTGAAATATGATGTCATAGCTCATGGATCTGAGGGCCAGTGAGGCTCAGGCAACAGCAATGAGAATACCATGTTTGGGTTACTCAAGTTTTTGAGAGAAATATCTGTATTGGGCTTTGTCAATATCTTCCTCCAGATTTTGCAAGCAGTGTCTTTTGTCACAACTGCTTTTGTTTGGTTTTCATTCTGTAACTCTCCTTGCTTCTTATTTGTTTTCACTTTAGTCTGCTTTTCTTTGCCTTCATAGCAACTGCTGTCTGTGGTGCAATGGAAGTGTCCTGGACCTGTAAGCCAGTGGTTGATGGATTAAATCCATCCTCTTCTAAACACTTTAGAGAGCCAGTCTGGTGTAGTGGTTTGAGTGACTTTGACTGTGGAGACCAGGGTTTGTTTCCCTGCTTGGCTGTGGAAATCCACTGGGCTTATCACACACTCTCAGCCCCAGTGTCCTCCTTTATCTTCTCCTCTTTTTGCCAATCCATTTTCACTTTTTCAGTGAGACTTAAATGGCCACCCTTCCTAGCTGCAATTTATTCTACAGTTGGTTTAATCACCTTTAGATAAAATCTCTGTGGTGTTATAAAAGAAAAATGATGCCTTGATGTTGTGGGAGCTGGAGACGTAGGCATAGTAAGAATAACAGACCTTCCCAAACCCAGTCATACAAATCTCAACAGCTGCCATAGTGAATCCCACATGGCCATCCAAACTTTAATGATCTACAGTAAAGACAACAGGTTCCAAGTAAGACAACTAAGGTGAGTTTGGAGCTGCTTAAAGTCAGTCTGCTAGCTCACATTCCAGCATTTTAAGTCATTTCATGTGTTATGTGGGTATCTGCTCTTGCAAGCTGTATATCAAGTTGGAACTCTCCTTCTTCTGCTTGAACAACAGAGATCAAAATATGGTTTTCAATTGAAGTAGAAATAATTACAAAGGCCAACAGCTGCAGGTCTTCCTCTGTTTTTAAATTTGAGAAAAGATTAAGATAGATACATAGAGAAAAGGTTGTGCATAGAAGTGCAAAAGAATTTCCTGACTCAAAGGGAAACTAAATTGATACATTTGGTTTTTTTGTATGCCTTGTCTAGCAAGTCTCTAATAATTTTGATTGACTTTGAATCTTCTTTCTGTGACTGGAGTGCTGCAAGTATCTACCTTTTAGAAGATACAGATTTTTGAGAGCAGACTATTAAACCTTAGAGAAACTGCTTAATTAGTACATTGTTTGAGTGTTACCTACGTTATCTCTTGTATCATTTCTGCTCTTGTTTCCAGCTTCATGTGCAGTACTCTTTAATTACTATTACTGATAAAGATGATTCATATAAATCACTCTAATGGCCAAAGTCTCAACTCTGGGTCCTAGTCGATGAAATGAGAAACAATACATCTAGTTTCTAAGATGCTGTTATGTTGTGAGTAACCAATTCAGCAGATGAGAAAGAGGTTCTGTGTTTATTTTAGGAGCTATTATTCAAGCTACTTTTTTTTTTTTTTTAAAAAATACAGAATAAAACTCATGGATTGGATCCAGGTGTTGTCACACTGTGACTAGACCTACTGCAATTAGTAGATCTTAAGAAAATAATGGCTTCATTCAATTCTATTGCTCCCAATGCATCAACTTGAATATTTGGATGAAATCCACTGTCTGTCTTCAGCCCATGTTGTTTTTATAGCTCTTTACCATATGACAAACCATCATCCTTTCACCAGCTTCTTTGTGTCTTTCATATCAAATCATGGAATTAAATTCTTTTATGAATAGACTATTATATTATTATGAAAAGTGTTATGTGTCTGTTTATACAGCTGTATAGAGATACACATTATAAACTGTGAAATTGCTAAGACTAGAAGTAATTCTGAATTTTTCAATGTTATTACAGGTCTTTAAAGCAATGAACCTGAACGTTAGAGAAAATGTCTCAAGAACAGTTGTGACAGAATTTGTTTTGCTTGGCTTCTCAAATCTACAAATGATGCAGTTGCCACTGTTCTGTTTCTTCTTGGTCATATATGTGTTGGCGGTGGTTGGCAATGCTTTGGTCATCCTCATGATTCGACTTGATTCCCGCCTCCACACCCCCATGTACTACTTCCTCAGTAATCTTGCCTGGCTGGAGATGATCATCACCACCACAGTCACACCCAAGATGCTCAGCCTTCTCATCTCAGAGAGAAAGACAATCTCTTTCTTTGGATGTGCAGTCCAGTTAACATTGTATTTCCTTTGCGGAACCACAGAGGTTCTTTTACTGGGAGTAATGTCCGTAGATCGGTTCTTGGCCATTTACAACCCACTGCGCTACTCAGCTATCATGAGTAACCAAGTATGTATGCTAATGATGTTTTTCTGCTGGTTAGGAAGTTTCTTTTGTGTTGCAATTAGTGCAGTTTTCAAGACAGGGCTGCCTTACTGTGGCCCAAACATTATTGATCATTTCTTCTGTGACACAGGACCTTTAATAAAGTTAATTTGTGCAGACACTACTATGGTTCAGATGGTAGAACTAACGTCATCCTGTTTTACGCTGCTGAGCTCTGTCTGTGTAACAATCATCTCCTACCTCTGCATCATGGTCACTGTGGTGAAGATGCCATCAGCCCAAGGTCGAAAGAAAGCCTTCAGCACTTTCAGCTCCCACATCACTGTGGCTTCACTCTATTATGGCAGCTCAATCTTCATCTATGTCAGACCAGCTGGCAGTTCTTCTATGGATTTCAATAAGGTGGCTACAGTGTTCAATTCTGTGGTAACCCCCTTGCTCAACCCAATTATCTATAGCTACAGAAACAAAGTGGTCAAGGATGTTCTCAAAGATGTAGTGAAGCAGATTGGTTCTGCTTTAGGGAAGGCGATTGGTTAAGCATTGGCTTTCTGTAAGAGCCAGTGGACTTTCCTGCTCCTCTTCGGGCCTCCTTACACTCAATATATCAACCCCTCTTTTCTGGCTGATGAAGTAATGTATGTTATTCTGAGTACTTTTTTTTTTTTGTAAATAGGTGATATCAATAGATTTACATATTCTACAATTACTATAATAGCAAACACAACACCTGCACCTGAAGCTGGTTACAAGTATCATGTAAGACCCCTAGTCCAACAGCTTCACAGTCTGCCAGCACAATTCAAATGCTGGTTATGACTCCTAAAGTCCTATACAGCTTAGGTGCAGGCTATCTGACAGACTATGGCCTTTTCTGCATGGGGCGAGGTATTCACCGGACCTGTGTGCTCCACCCACAGGTCCAGGCTGGTCCGGAGAAGTCCATGGCTGCCGCTCTGCACTGCTCCGGGGACGGAAATGGTGGCTTCCGGTTGGTGGAGGCTCTCCACCAACCGGTGAAGCTCACCAGCTGGTGTGAGCCTGCAAATCTGCACCGGAGCGAGGCCACGGAGTGGCGTGCTCCATGCTTTTGAAAGACCTGTCTTAAGTGGTCTTTCAAAAGCGTGCTGAACGACCACTTTTGGTCGTTCCGAAGTGGACTAAGGTCTGGAACTACACAAAGTAGTCTGGACCCAGTCCGCTCCAGGTGCAGTCGTCCTCCCTGGAGGATGCTCTGCACTGTTTTAAAAGTGCTGTGCGGAAAAGGCCTATATCTCCTGATATAAGCCTGCTGGCCTCTGAGATCCACAGGAGAGGCCTTTCTCTCAGTCCCATCATCTTCCTAGGAATGGCTGGTGGGAACATGAGAGAGGGTCTTCTCAGTGGCTGTCCTTCCCTAAGGAGGAAGGGATGGTCACCTCCTTCCTGTCCTCCTGATGGCAAGTGAAGTGTTTTGTTTTTTTAAAAAAATTCAGACTAGCTTTTCACAAAGGGTTGTATGTTCTGTTTTGATTTATATTCCATAAATTTTAAAATCTTTTCAGAGGGTATGCTTTTAATATGCTTAATAGTTTTATTTAGAGATCTAGCATTGTGTAGTGGTGTGAGCCTTTGATTACAATCCTGGAGACCAGAGTTTGGTTTCTTGCTTGGCCATGCAAAACTACTGGGTGACCTTGCATGCATCACAAACTCTCAGCCCCAAAAAACCCCATCATAGGTTTGCCTTAAGGTTTTCATAAGTTGGAAATGACTTGAAAGCACATGACAACAACAAATAGTTTAGTTTGGTTTTAATGTTGATGTTTTGTATGCTTTTAGTTGTAATCTTTTTATTGTACCAATCTTGCAGAAGAAGCAGGATATATATAACATTAACAACAACTACAGCAACAACACAACACAGGCAGCCCTCTTCTGGTTGTAGGAAATGGGGCTACAACCTTTCTCACTACTGATATTGTCGATAGTAGCAGACAGGGATGCTGTAGTAGTACTCTCCACAATGGTCAACAATGTTGTTGTCATCATAAACCCAGATGGCACCAATTAATTTACATATAGACTGGGTAGTACTTAAAGAGGTAAGGGAAACCAGATGGTGATGGAGTGAGGGGGAGAATAGATTCAAACATAGAGAAGAGAGGTTGGACAACTGTATACACAAAATATAGCTCAGACTGTGAAGAAACAAATTGCTAGTCACTAGAAAGAAGAAAAGACTGCACTCCAACAGCAATTCATGGAATGCATGGATTCAAGAAGAATGTTTGCATAGGTATTGACTATAGATGACATAGCCATCTCCAAAAGTTATTGATAATCTACATGACACCAAATAAGAAAATCAAAATCTTTCTCTCTCTCTCTTTTTAACACATTGTCAGTAGAACAGGCTATGTGAATATGGCTATATTTGCTGTAGTAGTAAAGCTAAGGTTTGCAATAATTTGTTATCTTTAGGCTGTTGCTAGCAATGGCCACACGTTGAGGTATCAAGTTATATATTCATAAACCGGTAATATGTGATTAATATGATGTGTGATTTTGCATTTAGATGGGTTGATGAGTATTAATGAAATCAGGTAGTTTTAGTTAACCTTTTTTTCACAGTAAAATTAGGAACTTTTTTAAAAAAATTGTAAGTCTCATTGGAGATTTCTTATCTTTGGGTCTCAGTGGAATTAATTACATTACAAAACACTAACAAATTTCAGAGGCATTTCCCTCACCAGGGAAGAGAACGTGGATAGAATCATCTGGAGAAGGAATTTTGAGAGTTGGTCATCTGGGAATTATTCTTGCAATGCTGTAGCAACCATTGTTCAACTGTGTATTACAAAGGAAAAGAAGATCACCTAGGATGCAAGCCTGCTTGCTTTTTTTGTTATACCACTGATTTGTTTTGTGTTACTTTTTAATAAGAAAAATGTGAAGAGCTTTTTCATGGACAATGAAAGTCCAGGCAGTGTTTTTTCAAGAGTCTTTTCAAGGGAGCAATAATGGTGTATTTTCTGATTATAACTGCTACCCTAAAAGGTGAGGGACCTTGATGGCCACAACTAGTGCCAAGATCTCCTTAAAAAGGTGGGGAATTCTAGCTCAAAAGGAGGCCTGTGAGAAGGGGGTAAATACGGAAACTTTTCACCTGTATATACAGGTACTAACTGTGAGGCACCATTTGAGAGTCAAAAGAATGTTTTATTGGGGGATTCACACACACACACACACACACACCCCAAGAAGTCTTATAAACCATACAAGGCTAGTGAATGGTAAGGAGGAAAGGCTGGATAGAGAGAGACTTTAGGTGGATAGGGTGATATTTACTGGTTCTGGACAGAGGATCAAAGAGGAGTGGCTCAAACAAGAGTCTAAGTGTAGCACAGGAATCTGGAGTGCAGTGTGATGCCCAAAGTGCTAGCAAATTACCTGGGCTGGAGCTGGTGGTTTTATACTCTATTCTCCACCCTGAAGGGGTATGTGTTCATTGCTGTCCGGCAGAGTAAACGTAAGGGGTCCAGAATGGACTTATTGTCTTACTTCTGGTGACAAAACATTGATGGGAATCCTGACAGTCTCTTAAGGTCTTGTTTGGGTTAGGGGAACAGGGAAGGGTTTGGTAGGAAATGCACAAGCAGGGATGCTTGTCTGCCATACCTGGGCAATTTCATTTGCTATTGTATTCAGATGTCACATTCTTGATAAGATTACTGCAAGCCCACTGACACCATGCTTTCCTACCTAATTCTTCTTGACCTTATGACCTGACCATGCTGACCTAACCTAGGTGTATAGCCAGAATCCTTCTTGCCACATATTTCCCAGCTATAAGTGTCCAGTTTCTATATGAAAATGATATTTCATGCCAATTTTGCTATCCTGCAGGATGAGTATGTAACGGGTGATAACAATTCCACCCAAAATGGAAAACTTGTGGCAAAGCAGTAGAATTTCATTTTTCCAGGATGGAGTTGTATAACCACCATAGGACTGAGTAGCCAAAAACATGGGGAGACAAGGTTTAAAACAGATAGGTAAGAAGGTGAGGACAGAAACTGTTGTACTTCCATCAAACCTGGAAAGAGCAATTTGGTAATGGGGGATTCACTTAAGAGTGTGGCCAGGGGGGTTGGTGAGGAGAGAGAGAGGGAGAGAGAGAGCTAGTGAGAAAGAGAAAAGAGTGTCTACTTTACAACATAAAGCAAACAGTGCTCCATCAGTTGGAGTGGAGATCAAAAAGAACATATCATACTGATACAGTATCATATCTGCAAAACAATTCTCCAGCAATAAAAGCAACAGCAGAAAGGGAAAATACTATGCAGGCAAATCATGGCATTCTTCTTGTGTATAAGTCCAATGCATCGAGGGGAGAAGAAATTCCTCCTCCACAAAAGTCTGAAATAGTCCAGTGGTTTTGACAGTCCTTTTGTTTATCAGACAGGCAGAGAAAATGTTCCTCCTCCACCAGTGTCCAAAATAGTCCAGGTGCTCTTGCAAGTAGGGAGTGAAATCAATGTCTTGGCTTTCAGAGTTTTGAGGACATTGGGTCTTTAGCCTCATTAGGATCTTGTTGTGCATCAGGATAGCTTCCATTAGCAGCTGGGTGTCCCTGTCTTGAGGACTGATGGACTGACAGCTGTTTGGTGATCTAGGCTGGATTGCCCTAGGGTTGCATCAATGGGATTCCTGAAGTGTATGGAGGGAACTTGGAGAGAGGTTAGTCTTAGGGCCTCTCTAGCCAAAGCTGTGGGCTGTCTTGCACAGAGGCACCAAAGATTTATGGAAATTGGTGTTGCCATATCTTCTGAGGAAAAAAAAAAGCTTTGTAGTGATGATAGCAATGAAAAACCATAGCTGATTCCAGCATGGGATGAAAATTGCACTCACAAGTCTCTACCAATTCTGCAGCTGTACCTCCTCTTTTGTAAGTTTTGGCCTCATTAGTTGTCCAATTTTGTTTGGAACATGCCCATCATGGCCATGCCGAATTAAATCCTTAATTGAGATCAGATTGATTGTGTGAATTTGGGTAAATGCAAGAGCCACCAAAACATTTATCTGTAAGAAGTGCATCTCATGTGTGAGTATGAGTGAACTTTTCTCCATAGTCAATTTCCAATTGATTAACAGAGTTGTAATTTTAAGATGGAATTTGAACATGCTCTGGGCAGACTGCCTCAAGTGTTACAGCCCTGTGCAGCCCCCCCCCCAATATTGATGTGGTTTAATTGGCAAACATTATTCAATTGGCAAGCTACTTTAATTAGCAATGATATAAAACATGACCTGAAATGACTGGAAGGTCAAACCGGACAGAGGAAAATTACTGACTGCAAACATGAGATTGCAATGCAGATCAGCCACATCCACCTCAGGTGAAGCCAAAGTCATTGTCAGGCAGATTACGATAACAGGATTAGGCAAAAGCTGAATCTCTCCACTTGGAATACAATGGTCAAGCCAATGTTACCACCAAACAGTGATTGTCTAATCCTGGCTACCTAACTCTTGGGTATTTTCCCTGCATCGTCCTGATCTTTCCTCAAGTACAGGGCTATTGTCACAGTCATTATCTCTTTGTCACTTAAGCACTGAAACTTTTGACACTATCCAGACCATATTGTTTGTGTTGCAACTCCCATTGTCCACTAGGCTGGGAGAGCGATTAACTCACACCCCTTCAGGAAGGGATATAGAGTATAAGAATCCCCAGCTTTGAGCAACTAGCTTTGTAGTTCATGACTTGCTGAATGTCTCTCTGCCAGTTTCATTCCTGGCTGTGTACTGCCCTTAGACACACAAATCTAAGCCACATTGCTACTTCTTCACAACTCTTCTGGAATGGTAATTATAACCCCAACCCCTCAGCCTTGCTATCAATAATTTTTCCTCCTTTTATCCTTCAGTTAGCTCTTGAGTGAATGTGTGACTGTTTGTATCTCGTGTGCATATGTGAATGAATTCCCTTCAATAAAACACCACTTATTTTACATTTTGAATCTCCTGTGTGATCCCATGAATACTGGTGGGAGATCTTGTTAAGTTACCCTCCTATCACAGGCCTCCTAATTTTGAGCTAATTGATTCACTTCTGTCATGCTGAGGTACTGATATTGCAGATGGACCCCTGAGTCACCCACGTTTTGGGGTAACACAAGGACTCGCCTATGTTTGACAACTTGGTTGTCAGGTACAATAATTTATTGGCTAAGACATCCATGTTAGCTGCATCAAGTAAAGACATGCCTGCTCCTACAGGTGCTATCCAGTCTGACCAAGCCCATTTCACTCTACAGGGACGATCTTGTTCAGATCACAATTTTCACCGTAGAGAATGTCCAGTACTTTTATTGTGCTAGCCAAAGGCCATGACAGAGAAATTAAAATACATATCATACACAAACCTTTAAGATAAAAAAGTACGGAAGTACAGAAATACAGAAAGATCCCATACATTGCATTTCATGGCTAAAGTTCATTCTAGAGGGACAATCTGGTTTGGACCACAATTTTAACCTTTCTGCCCAGTCTGCTTTCCTGGGGTGTAAGTGGAGTGCCAATTCTGGCAATTGCACAGAGATATTTAACTGTTGTAGTCCCTCCCTGACCTTGTTTAGCAAGATCATGGGCTGAATCAACATCAATTCATGCATGTCCACCTTTAACATATGGGAACCAAGAGTGGGGAATTCTGCTTGCATTACTGTGGTAGTGTCCTTGATTAGCGGATAAAACATTGTTACAATTGGGTGCTGGTGGCCAAGAATGAGGAATAGAACTTGCACACCCAGTAACTTAAACTTAGTTGTCACTTGGCTTGTGTTACAAGCAGTCTGAGTTAGAGAGATTAACCAGTTTGGCAGATCTTGTTTTGCAAAGTTTTGTTATCGTGACATCCTGAGTCGTGCTTTCTAATTAGCAACCTGGAGCATTCAACTTTGACCCAATGGGGTTTTCACATTGACTTCTATGGGGGATGTGTACCCTTTGGGCATACCAAAGGGCAGTACAAAAGGATCATCAATATTCCATGTTGCTGCCTTGATTATGGGTATATCATAGGACGGAGATGGACCTGCAGGTGGCAGGTTTCTGATTGTGAGGGGCAGTCATCTTCTTACTGAGATTGCACTAGGTCACAAAATCTGGCAATTCTGCTTTTGGACTGTCTTGGCAGAAAACTTCCCTGATTCCACTGAATGGGTAAATACATTTTGCTCTTGTGCACACTGTTACTGGCCCATCCTTGGGCTGGATTGTCAGACCTCACTATTTGAGTCTGCCTGACCCTGGAACAGAACAGTAAGTACCTTGGCAATGGATTGTAAATGTACACCTTTACGTCTAAGTGATCATGTAGAAGTCTTATAAAAGTCTGTGTTTTCCATTGGCTCCCTTTCTGTCAATCTATTTTTAGTGTTTCAGAGAGACTTAGGTGGCCACCCTACCTAGCAGCCATTTATTCTACAGTTGGTTTAATCCACCTTTTGGTATAATCTCTGGGGTTTTATAAAAGAAAAATGATGCCTTGATGTTGTGAGAGCTGGAGATGTGGGCGTAGTAAGAAAAACAGCCCTACCCAACCCCAACCATAGAAATCTCAAGAGCTACCATAGAGAATCCCCTGTGACCGTCCAATCTTTAAAGTTCTACAGTAAAGATGGCAGTGAAACAGGTTTCAATTAAGTCAGCCATGGTGAGTTTGGAGCTGCTTCAAGTCCGCTTGCTAGTTCATATTCCAAGTCATGTATGTGTTATCTAAGTATCTGCTCTTGTTGTTAGTTCAAGATGTTTGAACAACAGAGATCAAAATATGATTTACAATTGAAGCAGTAATAATTACAAAGGCCAACAGCTGCAGTTCTTACTCATTGTTTTTAAATTTAAGAAATATAACATAGATTCATAGAGAAATGGTTGTGGATAGAAGCACAAAAGAATTTGCCTAACCCAAAGGGAAAGTAAATGAATATCTTTGGTTCTTTTGTGTGCCTTGTCCAGCAAGTCTCTAATACTTCTGATTGGCTTTGGATCTTCTTTCTGTGACTGAAGTGCTGTAAGCATTTATTGCTTCATATTGCCTTTTAGAAGGTAAGATTTTTGAGAGCAGACCATCAAACCTTAGAGACCCTGTTTAATCAGTATATTGTTTGACTGTTATCTACTTTATTTGCTGTATCATTTCTGCTCTTGTTTCCAGTTTTATACGTGGGACATTTTAAGTGCTAACATTGATAATGATTTCTCTTATAAATCACAATAATGGCCAGAGTTTCAACTCTTGGTCCTAGTTGGTGAAGTCTGAAGCAATTCATCTAGTTTCTAAGATACTGTTATGCTGTAGGTAATGTTTTGTTTTCATTGGTATACATACAGATTTTTTCTTCCTTTGTAACCAGTTCAGCAGAGGAGAAAGAAATTCTGTGTTCATTTGCAGAGCTGTTTTTCCAACTACCTTGATTTCTTTTAAACATAAAGCAAAACCCATGGGTTGGATCAAGGTGCACTTTATAGAAGTCAGTGGGTCTTATATAAATAATAATAACAAGACCTACAGAAGTCAGCAGGTCTTAAATAAACAATGACCCAATTTAATTGTATTGATCCCAGTGTATCAACTTGAGGGGAGATGTGGTTAAGATAGTGTCGGAGACAAACGTGTGGTAGCAGAGCTCCCTCTTTAAACCTTCAAACAAGGTATTAAAAACAGCTAAATCTCTTCAGACATATCTTAATCGCTAAGAGATAAAGTGGAGCTTTGTAGGAAGGGAGATTTATAGCTTTTTCCTGGACAGAGGAGTGACAGACGCTTACTGAGGGTTGAAGATAAGAAGTAAGTTGTAACACTGAGCTGGGACCGTGAGGGTGCTAATTAAAGCGAAGTTTTCATTGATATGAGACTTTCCAGAGAACTGTGATTTACAAGTTGTGGAGGGTAATTGTATTATCTATTTACAAAACAATTTGGTGCAGTTTCCAACAGTAAAATAGAGCAAGTACTTCCATTTCTTCCATAACTGCATTTCCAAATATACTTACCTTAACCTCCAGTTAGTAATGGTGGTTACAAAAAAAGTATACAGAGAAATGCAAGACCCCCCTCCATTTGAAAGTATTCCATCAACTGGTCAAAGAGGAAAGGAACAAACAAAGATAACCTGGTTCTTTTCCCCAAGTGTGGTGGAGCGGAAGAAGGAGCAATTATTAAAAGCAAATGTACTAGTCTCAGGATCTCAGCACGGAGAACAGCTGATAGGAGTCGAGAGAAACAAAAGGGCGGATTCTTTGCCAGTGAATTTGGCTCTGGAAATTGTCCTTGCTGAGACTAAGTACATTAAAGAATGCTCCCAAACTTGCAGGGAAAATAAGATCTGGAGCTTGACACCCATATGGAAGGGGCAATTTTGGAAGAACCTCATAGTAAAGAACTGAATACAGAAGACAACAGGTGGATAGAAGGGTGGCTTTGTTCCTTGTCTAAAGATATAGAGCATGTTAAATCCTTTATATCTGATTGTACTGAGCTCTTGACTCTATTTGTAAGGGTCTACAAAATCCTAAATATTGACAAGCAAGTAGATAAAGCTTTAAATGGTGCTAAGCTGAACCAGTTAATTCAGCCAACTCTAGTCATCTGGTTAAAGCAAATAGATGCCATCCAAAGAAAAAACCAAATAAGAAGGTTGTTAAAAATTTGAAGAAAACTAAAAATATAAAGAATGTAAAACATCCAAAACATGCACCTAAGATGAACTTTGAAAAGCTTTTCGACTTGCTATCCAAAGAGGTAAATAAAGAGATAAATCTTACCAAGGGAGCAAATATAAAGACTAAGGACAACATCCGCAATAGTTCCTCAACAACAACTAATGAAATTTTATTAACATCCCAGACTAATAAAAGCTCAGTCACACAGCACTTTGCTACATTGAAGGAATTAGAGGGAGAAATTAACTCTCAGACTGATTCTCTTAGATCCCAATCTGCGGAACTTCAGATGCATCAACTTGAATATTTGGATGAAATCCACTGTCCATCTCCAGTGCATGTTGTTTTTATAGCTCTTTACTATATTCCAAATGATCATCCTTTCCCCAACTTTTCCTGTGCCTTCCATATCAAGTCATAGACTTAAATTCCTCTATGAATAGACTATCATATTCTTTAAAAAAAGCAGTATGTGTGTGTTTATACAGCTGCATAGAGATATACATTATAAAGAGTAAGACTGCTAAGAGTAGAAGTAATTCTGATTTTTTTAAATGTTCTTGCAGGTCTTTAATGAAATGAACCTGAACATTAGAGAAAATATCTCAATAACAATGGTGACAGAGTTTGTTTTACTTGGTTTCTCAAGTCTCCAGATGATGCAGTTGCCATTGTTCTGTCTCTTCTTAGTCATATATGTGTTGTCAGTGATTGGCAGTGCTTTGGTCATCCTCATGATTCGACTTGACTCCCGTCTCCACACTCCCATGTACTACTTCCTCAGTAATCTTGCCTGGCTGGAGATGATCATTACCACCACAGTCACACCCAAGATGCTCAGCCTTCTCATCTCAGAGACAAAGACAATCTCTTTCTTTGGATGTGCAGTCCAGATGACAATGTATTTCCTTTGTGGAACGACAGTGGTACTCTTACTGGGAGTCATGTCGGTAGACCGGTGCTTGGCCATTTACAACCCACTGCGCTACTCAGCTATCATGACTAACCAAGTGTGTATGCTGATGATGTTTTCCTGCTGGTTAGGAAGCTTCATTTGTGTTGCAGTTAGTGCAGTTTTAAAGATTGGGCTGCCTTACTGTGGTCCAAATGTCATTGATCATTTTTTCTGTGACACAGGACCTTTAATAAAGTTAATCTGTGCAGACACTACCATGGTTCAGATGGTAGAACTAACCTCATCCTGTTTTACGCTGCTGAGCTCTGTCTGTGTAACAATCATCTCCTACCTCTGCATCATGGTCACTGTGGTGAAGATGCCATCAGCCCAAGGTCGAAAGAAAGCCTTCAGCACTTTCAGCTCCCATATCACTGTGGCTTCACTCTATTATGGCAGCTCAATCTTCATCTATGTCAGACCAGCTGGCAGTTCTTCTATGGATTTCAATAAGGTGGCTACAGTGTTCAATTCTGTGGTAACCCCCTTGCTCAACCCAATTATCTATAGCTACAGAAACAAGGTGGTCAAGGATGTTCTGAAAGATGCAGTGAAGAAGATTGGTTCTACTTTAGGGAAGGTGATTGGTTAAGCACTGGCTTTCTTTGCCAACCTGTCCAGATCTCTGATCCTTTCAGGGCCTCCTTAGACTTAAGATACTAACCCCTCATTTCTGGCTTATGAAATAACAGTGCTTTTCTGAGTATTTTTCTGAGTATTCCCCCCCCCCCGTAAATATGACTTTCAAGGGCTTTATGCATTCAACAATTACTATAGTAGGAAGCACAAGATCTACAACCGGGGCTGGTTGCAGGGATCATACAACAGCCCTAGTCCAGCAGCTTCACTGTCTGCCAGTCTGTTTCTGTGCACAATTCAAGCTGCTGTTTATGACCCATAAATCCTTATGCAGCTTAGATCCCAGCTCTCTGACAGACCATATCTCCTGATATAAGCCTGCAGGCCCCTGAGATCCACAGGAGAGGCACTTGTCTCAGTCCCATCATCTTCATAGGTATGGCTGATGGGAACACAAGAGAGGGTTTCTCAGTAGCTGCCCTCCATTTTGGAACTCCCTCCCTAAGGAGGAAGAAATGGTCACCTCCTTACTGTCCTCCTGGTGGCTTTTGAAGTGTTTCTTTTTAAATTCAGACAGGTTTGTGATAAAAGGTTGTAAGAGCTGTTTTAATTTATATTCTATAACTTTTAAAATATTTTCAGACTGTATGTTTTTAATGTGGTTAATAGTTTAATTTAGAGGGCCAGTGTGTTGTAGTTGTATGAGTTTCAGAGAACAACCAGGAGACCAGGATTCAATTTCTTGCTTGGCCATGCAAATCCATTGAGTGACCTTGCACATGTCACATACTCTCAACCTCAGAAAAGCCCATGATGGTTTTGCCTTAGGGTTGGCATAAGGTGGAAATGACTTGAAGACACACATCATCATCAACAACAACAACAAAGAGTTTAATTTGGTATGGATGCTGATGTTTTGTATGTTTTTAGTTGTAATCTTTTTATTTCATGAGCTGCCTTGAATCCAAGTCATGGGGAAAAGGCAGGGTATATATAAATTTAAGAACAACAGCAGCAACAGCACAACACAGGCATCTCTCTTCCGCTTGTAGGAAATGGGGCTACAACCTTCCTCACTCCTGATATTGTCAGTACTAGCAGGCAGGGATGCTGTAGTAGTACTTTCCACAATTGTCAACAATGTTGTGCCCCTATAAACCCAAATTCTACCAATTGATTTACATAGAGACTTGGTAGTACTAAGGAGTTAAGTGAAACCAGATGGTGATTGGGAGAATGGATTCAAATATACAGAAGGGAAGTTTGACAACTGTTTTGAGAAAAGCTTGATCAAAAATAGGTTAGATTGCCAAGAAGAAAATTACAAGTCACTACAAAGAGAAACGACTGCACTCCAACAGCAATTCATGGAAGGCATGGATTCAAGAAAAAAATGTTCTCACTAGAAATGAGATAGCCAATTCCAAAACTTATTCATAACCTACATGACCACCAAATAAGAAATAAAACTCTTTCTCTCTCTTTTTTAAACATATTGTCAGTAGTGCAGCCTATGTGATCATGGCTATATTTCTCTGTAGTAGTAAAGGCAAAGATCTGCAATAATTCATTATCTTCAAGCTGTTGTTAGCAATGGCCACACATTGAGAAATCAAGTGGTATGTTCATATAATACCTGATTAATATGATGTCTGATCTTGCATTTAGACATGTTGGTGGATACCAATGAAGTCAAATAGTTTTAGCTTTCTTTTTCATAGTAAAATTCGGATTTTTTTTTAAAAAAATGATCAGCCACATTGGAGATTTCTTAGCTTTGGGTCCCAGTGGAATTAATTACTTTAGAAAACGATATAGAGTTCAGAGTTATTTCCCTCACAAGGGAAGGGAACTTGGACAGAATCAACTAGAGAAAGAATTTTGAGTGGATCATCTGGGTATTATTTTTGTAATGTTGTAACAACCATTGTTCAACTGTGTATTACAAGGCAAAGAAAGACCGTCCAGTTTGCAACCCTGTGTAAAAGTACAAAAGTAAAAGTGTGTAAAAGTGTTATACCACTGATGTGTTTGGCGTTCCTTTTAAAGAATAAAAATGTGAAAAGTATTTCATGTACAAGAAAAGTCTAGCCAGTGTTTTTTCAAGAGTCTTTGTAAGGTAGCTATAATGGTGTATTGACTGATTATAACCACAGAAAAATGAAAAGCTCATATGTAGCTATAGCCCTCTTTCTACAAATTGTTTCAGTTTCATATCTGAACCATTGCCCTGGTGGCAGCACTAGGATATTACAGGTGTATCCTAAAACTTTGTCACCCAAAGTAAGACAATCAGTCTGTTCTGGACTCCTTTTGTTTAGTCTGCCAAACAACAATTAACACACACCCCTTCAAGATAGGATAAAGCGTATTTAAACCCTAGATCCGACCCTGGCTTTTTGCTAGGACTTTAGACATCATGCTACACTCTCATATCAACATGCTGCCCTCAGACTCTTGTTTTGAGCCACTCCTCTTGAATCCTCTGCTCCAGGACCAGTAAATGTCACTCTCTATACTCAAAATCTCTCTCTGTCCAACCTTTCTAATTTCTTCCCTCACTAGTCTCATATGGTTCATGAGACTGCTTGATTTCTTGAGCATGTGTCTGTTGATTTCCAATAAAAACACCCTGTTTAAACCTTCGGCTGGAGTCCTAGAGTTAGTACTGGTATTCACAATTGAAAAGATCTCGCAGTTATCCCTCACTCACAGGCCTCCTTTGAGCTGTAATTCTCTCAGTGTCTAAGGAGACGCTGACACTGCTGATGGACCTCAAGGTCCTCCACCTTTTGAGGTAACAGATTTCTCTATCTTGCTACTGCCAACATTGTGCAACTCTGAAAAAGTGGACTATGGTAGTGTTAGAGGCTGTTGAGCTGACATGATGCACTAACAAGATTCTTACCATGTACCACACACATAAGACATAGAGTGCCTCAGAATGCATGTTTGTGATTAATCCTTTTGCAGTATCAGCATAGCACTTAATAATACTTTCATAAACATCTATATCTGGTTTTCCATTTTTTTTTGCATTTCAACAGTCTAACATACAGCAGGTTAGAGAGATTTTTTTAAAAAAATTATTGCTGTTATATTATAAAACTGGGGAGGGGGAGGGGGCAGTAGCACTTGCTGATCTATAGCAAAACAATCCAGACATTTACTAGGAAATCCTGATCTGTTTCCTACTTCCTTTGGTCTAGAGGACAGACCAGTTGGTAATCTAGAAACAAACTTTGCTCTCTTCTGCAGAGCCATAGAACAACAGTAGGAATCTTTTGGACATAACGAACTATGGTGATGTCCAACGCTAATTAGTGACTAGTCTCTATATTGATGGTATTTACATAACCTCTGATGCAGTTTTCACTTCTTTAGGAACAGAACAGTATGGCAGGACCGGGCAGAGGTTGAAAAGATGGCTAACCGTTAGGAATGTGTACAATCGGTAAAATTTCATATCTGACATGTCCTCTTAGGAGTATTGTACATAACTAAAATTGCTGTATTATGATTCCCCCTCTATTCTTTGTCTGCGAGCTGTAATAGCATACGAAAGAAACCTGGCAACTTTCTCTGTCATTTGGTAATCTTTATCCCCAATGTTACCCCAAAATGTGGGTGACTCAAGGGTATACCTATGATGCCAGTACCTCCATGAAAAGGTGGGGAGTTATTAGCTCAGCTTAGAAGGTCTGAGAGAGGAGGGTAGCCCAGAGAGATCTTTCCGCCTATGTTTACCAATACTTCTGCAGGGAATAATCAGCCAGAGATCCAAAAATCAGCAAAATTGTGTTTTATTGGGGGAATTAATTACACACACAAGATCCAAACGGTCACACAATCACATAAGGCTAACTGAAGGAAAATGGAAGAAAGTTTTAGATAGCAAGATTTCAGGGCATAGTGGGTAATATTTACTGATCTAGAAGAGAAGTGAAGAAGCAGCAATGTGGCTTTGGTTTAAGTCTAAGGACAGTACACAACTGAGAATTGGAGTAACAGAGTGGCAATGAGCAATTGGTGTACTGCATGTCGACTGGCCAAAACGATTTTATACACAATTGGTGCCTGGAGGGCAAGGGTGTGATTGGTTCTCTGGCTGAGTAAACAATGGAGTTCACAGAGCAGACAATGAAGTCCAGAGTGGGCTAATGATCTTAGCGTTAGATGACAAAGGGCTAATGGTTGCTCTGATAGCTCCGGGCTTGTGGGACAGGTTTTCAGACAAAAGAAGGGTTTGTTTGGTCAGAGGAAAAGAAGTTAAGACAATCAGCAGTTTGGTGGGAATCTTCCAGTTGCTATTGTCCAAAAGGCAGAGTTATTAAGACTAGCTGCTAGCCTATTATCTCTGGAGTTACCTGGTGATTTCCTGACTATGGTCCTTTCTGCATGGCATTTGCCATGCGAAAGGGCTCCTGGAGCATCATGCAGTTATGAGGAGTGATCTGCATGACACACTCACAATTGCGCGACGCTCCAGGTGCCGGCAGGTGCCGATTGCGTACCTTTTTATTTTTGGCTGGAAGCTGAAAATGGTGCATGATCGTACATTGTTCCTGGGCCCCGTATGCACTTACCTGGCGTGTGGAGCCTCCGGAGCCGTGCCAGTCATGCTTCCTGCCCCAGTGCAGCCTGGGAAACTCCCAGGATGCACTGCAGAAGGAAGAGATGGGGCTCTTGTGTGAGCAGGCAGCTCGTGCAGAGCTGAAGCAGCAGGGATGTGAGAGCCTCTCACCGGAGGCTGCTCGCATGAACCCCACACCCCAGTGCCGGAAAAAGGTAAGGTGCAGAAAGGGCCTATGACCCGGCTATGCCTAGAGGGGTTTTCAGACCTAATTTGCAACACATATGTTCATCCAGTCTTTTCCTCTTATCCAGCCTGACCATATTGCTATTGCAGGGCATGTTTTATATCAAAAGAAATTAATATATTTTGCCAATTAAACCATATTTCACCAAATAAACCATATCAAAGTGTGGGGGTGTACAGCCTGGTATCACCAAGTAGGAGGGTTAAATAAAAGTTTTCCTTTTGACTTGGAATATTTTGTACAATTAAGCAATTAATTAGCAATTAATTAATTTAGATTAATTAATCTAAGTAATCTGGAGCGAGCATCTTGATAAAAAGGACAGGTCAGTTGCACATGAACAAGTGACTCCATTTCATTATTAAAACATGGGCAGGTACACTTGTCATGAGGTGTTTTTAAAATTTACCTTCCAAAATGTTCTTGGCAGGGGAAATACCAAGATCATGTTTTAATCAATAGAATCTTATTACATCATGTTTGCTAAACCTGTGACAAGTATCCTTTCTAATTCAAACAGTTCTGTTGTTCCTTCACTTGTCTTCGCCAAGTATACAGTATAACATACCTACTTAGATAATTTGTTATGCAAGAAACAGAGTCTTGTAAAACAGAGAAAATGTTCTAAGAAAAAAACATGTAAGCATGACAGCGTTTTCCTCTGGGGTTTGGAGCTGTCAAAAACTTTCAGGAAGTTAATCCCTAGAAACCATGATGGCAGATATCCCATTGCTTACAACTGCTTACAACCTCCCAGTATATTCAGCACCTTGTGAAATCAGCAGAGTACCCAGTTCTACCTGCCAAGCAGCCGACTGCCTCACTCCTGCTTCAAAGATACAGGAAGCTAAAAGTAAGTCAACCAAATAAACACTGAAACATTGAGTACATTTCTGTGAAGGATAGATGAAGGAATGGAAAGATTGCTCCAAGCAAATAAAGTTAGAAAATAGAGAAAAAAATCTGATACATTCCAAAATCAGCTGGAAAAGATTTTATGGAAAAAGGCCATGAGATTTTTAACTGTTAACTGTCAAGTCTTTGGCCAGCATTCTGTTAGTGCAGTAGGCTAGCCTTACTATGCCAGCATAGGCAGTGGCAGCAGGAGGAAGAAATGACAATGAATGAGATAAGGCATTAGAAAAATATGCAGAATTTCTATGACTTTCCTGGCTACCACTGTATACCCCCACAATCAACCAGTGAGCTTACACCTCTATGAGTTTCTAGCCAATATGTTCTTTATCTCTGTTTTACTGATTTGTTCCTTTCCAGTGCTTCTTCTTTTGCTCTTCCTCGTTTCTTCTTCTCTTTGCTGCTATTTTGGATTCCTCCCTCACTTTGGTCTGTCATTGACACTCATCTCCTTATCATCATTCTTCTTCTACTACTATAATTTGCCAGCATGTTCTTTTGACAAATGTATGTTTCAGCTGATACCACCTTTTTGTGCTTATTTCTTCCCTGTTTCCTGACATCATTTCTCAATACATGTATAAGAACCACATTAGTGAAGAGGTGCACAAGCAAGCATTAAGAACACAACTACACTCTAGACTGTACTGATCAGCATGCTAAGTCATGCACAACTCCCTAGAAATCCGTAAGACCATAGTTACAGCTAAATTGTGCTGTTGATTAAAGTGAGAGTTCAGTGCTAGCAACTTTGAATTCTACCCAATGTATTGTACATGCTGAACTGAAACCTGCATCAAGTAGAAATATGATAAGTTTAATTGATATGTTCCTTATAACAATACTTCACCTTCAATATTAACCTGACTATATTTACTGTTTATTTATATGAGTCCCCTACCCACAAAATTCAATATTGATTGATATTTTACTATACATTGATTTAACCAAATTTTAGACAGATTTTTTTTTTTGTTTAACTGGGAAGATTATGCTCTGGTTATAAACACCCTAAAGTCAACAGATCCTCATTGAGCTCGGAAACAAAGCAGGGTCAGCCCTGACTAGTACTTGGATGGGAGACCACCAATGAATACTGGGTACTATAGGCTATCTTTCAGAAAGAGGAACTGGCAAAACAACCTCTGAATAAGGAAATCCTATGGAATTCATGTGATCACCATAAGCTGACAGGCAACTTTAAGGCACATAAACACATAGAAAATGATTATAATTCTTTTCAATTTCAACTTCCACATTTTCATTAGAATGCTTGAATAGGGCTGAAAAGTAAATCGTAGATAGAGGAAAATAAAAGTGATTGAGGACATGCCAAGACTATAACGTCTAGACTGCTTGATTTAGAGAGAGTCTTAGACTTTGGTTACATAGAATCTGAGCTCCTGCATCCAACTTTCCTGAAGCAGTAGAACTTTCTTGGACTTGTTCACAATTCCCACAAAAATCTCAAGTTATTTATTTAAGGGTCCCCAGTCCATGAAATTTGATATGGATTAATGCATTAATATACATTAACAGAATTTTATATATAATTTTTTTCTTATTTAACTGGGAGGGTTATGGTCTGATTAATAACATTAGAAGGGGGAGGAAAAGAAGGAATCTAGAAATGATTATACCTGGCCTGAGAAATGAGAGATTTAGCTTAGAATAATAGCTGATCTTGTCTGTTACAAATGAGTGACCACATATGGTCTGTGAAAGTGACAGATAGCCTCCTTCCTGTCTGGTAGTCAGAAAGTCACTATCCTTGAACACAGAAATGTCATTCTGAGATTTCAGGTAAGTAGTCATTGAGAGATCAATTCACACAAACCTTATATTAGGAAGAAGGCAGTATGTGACAGAAGAAAAGGTGGGGGAACACTCATAGAAGTGAAGGGAACTGGAAATAAAAAAAATCAGCCTCCTTATCTAATGTTATGGTCCTAAGAAAAATCTCTCTTCTTTCCAATTTCATTAGAATGCTTGAATAGGGCTAAAAAGCCAAGTAAATAATTGGTAGGGGAAAATAAATGTGACTGAGGTCATACTGAAATTATAATGCTTGTATAATTATAATGTTTGGTTTAGAGAGATTCTTGGGATTTGGCCAAACAATCTCTGGGGTTGTATGTGCTACATTCCTGAAGTGACAAAACTTTCTTGGATTTGCTTACAATTTCCATAAAAGGCTTAAGTTCAAATTGGTAAATTTGTGCCCTTCAGACAATGTTGGACTGCAACTCTGATCATACATCACTATTCCTTGTGCTAGTTCAGGCTGATGGAAGTTGCAGTTTTACAGTGTCTGGAGATTTGCATGATCCTGATACCTATTTAAAATGATAGATGGGAGCTTTCAGCTTTATACTTTAAGTAAGTCCTATGCACATATTGGGAGTAGGTCTGGTTGAGCTCAGTGGACGTTAGCTTCAACTTGAAGTTGGCAAGTGTAGGATCAGGCAGAAAGAGTGGCAAAGAAGACAGAATTGCATCACTGTTGCAGTGGTGGAACAAGCCAAACTTGGCAAGAGTTTTCCTTTCAGCAGCTCAAGAATGGAATATACAAACATGCCTTAACCATGGGTTTTCTAGGTTTTCATACAGGGATTTCATTCCCAGACTTACCTGGATATGCTTGTGATTGAACATGGGACATTTTAGACACAGAATATGTGGTTTACAAGCAGTGGAAATATTCCCTTCCCATTTCCATAGCTCTTCTTTAATAGCTTGAAAGACGTTAAGACTAGAAATTACTTGTTCTCACTGAGATGAATTCAGAAAAGTTTCCTTTGATAGAGAAGACTCATTCAATGCATGTCTGGATCAAAACTCTGGTTTTTAATGTTTTTCTCCTGCCAGTTTCTTAACAATAGGAGTCTGTGACAATATTGATTTCATCTTGAGTTTAAAAGGTGGCCTCACATATTATGGTCACTTCTAAAATATTGCAATCAAAGTAAAATAGTGGTAAGCCATTTTAATTATGTAATGAGAATTCTTATGTAACTAAGATATTCTCAATATCTTTCTTTCTCCCACAGTCACGATAAAAGTAAATCATGACTAATGAAACTATCATCACAGATTTCCTACTTCTAGGGTTTTCAAAGCAACGAGGCTTTCAGATTTTACACTTTGTGGTTTTTGCAGCAATGTACCTGGCTGTTTTTATAGGGAATCTTCTCATCATAATTGTAGTGGCTCTTAACACCAACCTTCAGACTCCAATGTATTTCTTTCTTGTCAACTTATCCATTGTTGACCTGGGATCCACTTCTGTCACCATCCCCAGGTCGATGGCCAATGCCTTCATGAATACAACAAGGATTTCATACTCTGAATGTCTGGCACAAATGCTTTTCTTTCTTTTCTTCATGACATCCGACATTTTTCTTCTCACTGTCATGGCTTATGACAGATATGTTGCCATTTGTCACCCACTGCACTATGCCTCTCTGATGAAGTGGGGAATCTGTGCACAGCTAGCAGTTGGAGCATGGATAGCAGGTTTACTCAATGCTGCTCTGCATACTGGCACTATTTTTTCACTGCCTTTCTGCTCCAATGTCATCCGCCAGTTCTTCTGTGAAATCCCACACCTTATGAAGATCTCCTGCTTTGATCCATATTTCAGTGAAATTTGGGTGCTCCTTTTTAGTATAATAATAGGTCTTGGCTGCTTTGTGTTCATTGTCATGTCCTATGTGCAAATCTTTAAGACAGTATTCAGAATGCCCTCTGTGGAAAACAGGCAAAAAGCATTCTCTACTTGCATTCCACATCTGATTGTTGTCTCTTTGTTGATTGGCACTGGTATCTTTTCATATGTCATACCAAGTTCCAGCTCTTCATATAATTTTGATGAAGTGCTTGCTGTGATGTACTCTATATTACCTCCGATGATGAACCCAGTCATCTACAGCATGAGGAATAAGGATATCAAAGCTGCTGTGTGGAAATTGTTTTACTGGAAGTTACCAACCAAAAATAGAAATCTGACCAAGAAAGGGATTTGGAGGTTGTGATAGAAATCAATGAGTATGTCAGTCTAGTCTGTGGCTGTTTAAACAACAACAACAACAACAATGAATATTGAGCATCATTAGAAGAAGAATCAAAACTAAAACTGCTAATGTCACACTGCCCTTACACATAGATATGGTGTGGCCACAATTAGAACAGCATGCATAGTTCTTACTCTCACAACTGAAAAATTATAAAGCAGAGGTTAAAGAAAAAAGGTAGAGAAAATATTATTCAATCCTTCATTTCCATACAAAAGTAACTTAAAGGTTTGTTTCATAAGCTGAACAATAATGAACTGCCCCATGTGAAATTTATATATGTTAGTTTATATGTTGTGTTATGATGTATTGTGTTGCACTGTGACTCTGAACTTTGCCTGTGAACAGAACCTGCCCACACTCACTCACAGACAACACAACGGGCATAACTTTCAGGTATGTGGAGTATTGCCCATCCCTTTGGACCTGAATTAGTATACTTAGAATGTGAACTGATAATTTATTTGTTAATTTAATTTGGATTCATAATGAAGGTGTGCAACAGAATGTAGAAACAGATTTAGAATTTTCTGTAGAAATAAAAATGTAACTCATTGCAAAGAGAAGTAAGCTGTGTATTGGAACTTTTTTTTTCCTTTGGTGAACTGTGTCCTCTCCAATTAGTGCAGTCTTTCTAAAGCAAATTTTGTTCTGAAATTGTGCATTGATTTGAATTGTACTGCATTATTGAATATATCACATGTAATGGCCCTGACTTTGCTGATCTCATATTTTGCTCTAGACCTACCCTAGATAGGTCTATTCAGTACTCAGATCTCATGTCTAAAATGGCTTATGAAGCCATCATGCTGCAATACGAAATAATTCTCCAAGAATAATTTTGAAATTTGTTGCACTTGCTTTAAAGCATTTAAGTGCAAGTGGAAAACCAAAATATGTTAAGAACAAAGGACAATGATATTTAGAATAATGTTGATTTTCCCCCCTCCATGAATGGATTCTTGGAGTTCAGCTCAAGGGTCTTATTTATTTTGCTGGTTTTCCTTTGAAATGAATAACATTACTCATGCCATAAGAAATCTATGTGGTGTTCTTTTCCCTGTTGAAGTATGCCAACCTTTCCACAACTCTTAAACGTTGGTTCGCCTCAATTTTGTACTTGTTAGTAGTCTGCTAGTGATCTGATAATTGTATTTTGTAATATGAATATTCTCCACTCAATATTCTAAATCCCTACATTGTGCTTGCAACACTAATGCACCTGATAACTAACTGGACTAGCTATGCTGATTAGCTGTCCTGAAAACCACTCTCCAAGATGACATGGAACCATTGTTTACTGATATGTCTGCGAGTAAATTTGAATTAAAGTTGATTTGATTTGACTGAAGCACATCCGAATTATTATGCCTTGTGACCAAATTTGTGACTTCAGATCTGTATGGAGAGATGTATGCAGTTGTGGAACACCCACAGAATAATGAGACCAGACACAGAAACTGGGTTGAATATGGGCCACTTTATTTAACCTAAACATATTTAAATGGAATGAATCTGTAGAGGAGCAAGAAGCAGGTATGGCCCATGGACTTCCTCTTCTGCCTTCCCCTAGGGAAACCAGCTGAGCTCTAAGGGAGATCCTGTGACTGGGTTGCTCTTTATCTGGCCATTAACTGGAGCCAAGGACCCCTGCTCCCAAATTTCAGGACTTAAAATGAGGGTAAAACCCTCAGGCCAGCCACAAGTTTTACAGGACCTAAAGAGGCAGTTCCAGGCTCATCCTATTCACCAAAAGAGTGGCAAGATATTCACTGTAGCTATTACTTTTCTTCAGACACTACTTGCCATGGACAAAAGACAAGTGTTTGTTCAGTCCCTTTCCCTCACCAGGCTAGCCAAAAGGGCCCTTGCCTCCTGTTGCAGGTCCCCGAGCAAGAACATATTACCTTCCTTGGATGCATGCTTGCTGTCTGATCTGTAGAGTTCAGGACACTGATATTGGTGTGTTGGAGAGAGTGTCCCAACCTCCTATTTAGTGCATTACAGATTTACCTGTTTCCCCGTTTCCCTGTTAATGCAACATAGGTTACGCTCAATGGGGAAATGCACAGGTTAGTGAGAAGAAGGTCTGAAACAATCAGTAGCTTGGTGGGAACTTTCTGGTAGCTATTGCTTGAAAACAGATTTGTTACAGATTAGCTTAAACCTATTATCTCTAGAGTTACCTGGTGATTTCCTGACTATGACCTGGCTATGCCTAGAGAGGTTCTTTGAACTTCTTTGCAGTACACGTGTTCAGCCAACATCTTCCTCTTGTCCAGCTAGGCTGTACAATCACATCAGGGTACATTTTATAGCAATAGGAATTAATATATCTTGCCAATTAAATCCTATTTTGAAATCCCTCCTCCTCAGAGCTCTAGTATCTGATCACTTGCTTCCTCCAGTCTAGATCTTGTAAGAAAATGCAGACATTTTTAAAATCCTCCCAGAAAGAAATTTTAGCTCTGAAAAAGAGGAGTTATGGCAACCTTAGGAGAAAGTTGGTTTACTACAGCAAAAAAGTGCAGGGGGCTGGGCTTTCAAAAAAATCAAGGAGCATCAGATTTTCAGAGATAAAAACTATCTTTATTAGAGGAATCAAGTGAGCAGGAAAAAGAAAAGTTAGGCAGCTATACAATTCAACCTTGCTTCTAGCTGTTGTATGAGCAGAAGCCTACCTCTCTGAGCTAGATGTGTCCCACATGCAGGATTCTTTAAATTAACTTAACATAAATATAGGACATTGTGTAAATTCATTTCTGATTTCTTGCTGTTCATTAAACATCAATTCCAATCCAGCCCTGTGATATACTAAATGTAGAAGAAGTATACAGAAATATATTTCCTTGATTTCACACCTTTTTAATGTCTGAAAAAATGTTATAATGTGGAAAAAAGTAATGATATTCACAATATAATGATAATAAAATATATTAAACAAGTTTAATGATATCTTTTCTCTGTCTGCAATTTCCTTGAATTGAGGTCAGCTCTTAAAACAATAATGTAACATTTGGGGAAAAAAATGCAAGCCAAGAGGCCAGTATTGGAAGCCAGGATGGCAAAAACCTCCACAGCAACTATATGTTTCCCCTTGGTGCTCAGATAACCTGGAATGAACAGGATCCAAACACTGCAAAACACCAGCATGCTGAAGGTGATCAGCTTGGCCTCATTGAACGTGTCAGGCAATTTTCTGGCTAAGAAAGCTACAGTGAAGCTAATGATGGCCAGAAGCCCCATGTAGCCTAGAAGACAATAGAACATGGTGGCAGAGCCTTCATTGCATTCTACGACAATTTTCCCAGCTTCTGAGTGCATGTCATCCTTTGGGAATGGAGGAGAGGTTGAGAGCCATGCCGTGCAAATACATACTTGAGTGAGGGAGCAGCAAAGAACAATAGCATTTGCTACTTTTTGCCCTAGCCATCTCCTCATCTTATTTCCTGGCTGTGTGGCTAGGAAGGCCAGGAACACAATGATGGTTTTTGCTAACACACAAGAGACAGCAATAGAAAAAAGGGTACCAAACACGGTTTGTCGGAGAAGGCAAGTCACAGTTTGAGGCTTGCCTACGAAGAGGATGGCAGAAAGGTAGCAGAGGAGGATGGAGGCGAGTAGAACACAGGTGAGGTTCCTGTTGTTGGCTTTGACAATGGGAGTATTCCAGTTCCTCAGAAACGTTTGCATCACCAAGCATGTGATCCCAAAAAAGAAAACGCTGATGGAAATTAAAATGATTCCAAGGGGTTCTTGGAAGGCTAGGAAAGTTACAAGCTTTGGAATACATTGATGTCTATTCTTGTTTGAATATTGATCTTCAGGGCATTTGACGCAGTGACCTGCATCTGAAAAGATTAAGCACTAGCATTATATCTGATCATGCACATTGTTTGCTTTATAGATGAATGAGGAACACTAAAAAATGAGAAATAAATACATGATTACCAGTAAGATGAGCAACTTCATTGGGTTGGGGAGTAATTTTTCTCATCTCTCAAACTTCAGCATCCTACACCAAGTTGAACTTTCATTTCCCCAACATTGTCTGAGTAAATTTGACTTAAAAGTGGCCATTTCCGCATGACATTGTTATAATGCTATGATTCTACTTTCAACATCCTATGGAATCCTGGGGTTTGCTGTTTAGGGAGGAACAGTTAGAATTCTCAACCAGAGGGTTCTGGTGCCTCAGTAAACTACAAACCTCAGAATTCCACAGGACATTGAAAGTGGAATAATAGCACCATAACAGTGACCCTTTCCTCACCTTACTGTCTTCTCACGTCCAGGGTCCTGCACAAGCTACCTGCCCACATGAGAGCCTCGCCTCTTCCTTCTGCAGCGCAGTCTGGGACTTTCCCAGGCTGCGCTGGGGCAGGAAGCGCCACTGGTGCAGCTCTGGAGGCTCTGCATACCAGGTAAGTGCGCATGGAGCCTGGGAGCAATGAACGATTGTGCACCATTTTGTAGCCAAAAATGAAAAGGTGCGTGATCGGTGCCTGCCGGCCCCTGGAGCATTATGCGATTGTGAGTGTGTCATGTAGCTAGCTCCTCACAATCATGTGATTCTCCAGGCCCCTTTTCGCATGGAAAATGCCATGCAAAAAGGGCCAGTGTAGTGCGGAAATGGCCTGAGTCAGGATTTGACTGAACCACATCTGGGTTTTTTTGGAAATGTAGGAAAGTTGTAACTGATGCCTGTTTCTGGTTGCATAGTGATCTTCATGGGATCTGATATGATCATTGGCATTTGAAACATATTGAGCAGCACCATCAGATCTGATTGTTCATATTGTGCTCTTAGCTTTATGACAGAATGATGAAGAGAAACAGGAGGCGAGGAGAAAAATTGTTAAATGTTACTTCATGCATAAACAAAAATTTTAGTGCTTGAATGTTCATATTAGATCCCCTATGTCAGAGCTTTCCAAATTTTTCATGTAGGTGACACATTTTTCAGACATGCATCATTTCATGACGCAGTAATTCAGCAAACCAGAAGTTAAACTAACCCCTTTTAAGAGATACAGACACGTACATAAATTGTAATAACAAAATGTATAGGGATACAATATATCTCTTGAAAACCTCTCATATAAAATTTAATGTGTGTGTGTGTGTGTGTATGTATATGTATATGTGTGTGTGTGTGTGTGTGTATATATATATTCACACACATATTAAAAATATATATATATATATAATAAAGATAAAAATATATGATTAATAAATAATAACATACGTCTCCAAGATTGTAGGCAACACACCTACACACTTCAGGCAACACACTAATGTGTGGCGGCACATCATCTGGAAAGCCCTGCTCTGTGTCTTCATTAATGTAACTGGTTAAAATTTGACTACCACAAAGGTGAGTAACTTCGTTGGGTCCAGGTGCCATTTTTGCTTTCTCTGAAATCTTACTAGGCTATACAGACACCATGATGCTTCTTATTTTCCATATCCCCTGTACTACTATCTTTCTGAGCATTTGACATTGTTTTGATTACGGAATGTGACTAATTTGTCTTAGGAGACCTCTCTTAAATCTTTGTGGAGAGGCATACAGAATTCACACTGAAAACATCTCCTCTAGTGGAACAGAAGAGTTATACTTTATGAAGATGGCATGGATTGCATTAGTTGTGCTGAATAATGACCAAGCTCATTTGGAATTCATTGCAAATAGTAAATTTTGATCAATTTTCATCCTAATCGGCTTGTCTCTCATTGGCACTGACACTTACCTGTCTGATTAGACATCATGTCTTCTGGGCATAGAATACAAGCATAGCAACAGAATGGTTTTCCCTCCTCAACTGCCTTGCTGTGTCCAAGCTGGCAACTGTTAACACATACGGAACGGGGCAGCGCCTATATTTTTTAAAGGAAATATGTAGTGCTCATCCTTTAACTCCCACCAGTAAAGCCAGTTATATATGTGACAGTTATATAACCATACATCTACTTGAAAATACAAACCTTGTAGAAATGTTACTGATAGCAGTCCTCTACACGTTCACTCAAAACCAAGTGGTATGAGGCCTCATCACACTGATAACAAAAGGAACTTTCCCAAAGAAGTAGAAGCATTCTCTTGAGCATGGGTTCACTGCTAGTGTAGAGCCCCAAGGCATATGTACTTGTATTTCAAAAAACTATTTAAAATACATGATGATTCTGAACATTTGCCAAATTTAAGATTTAATTTCAGCTCTTTAACTTTCATTACCCTTTCTTCTTCCTTCCTTCCTTCCTTCCTTCCTTCCTTCCTTCCTTCCTTCCTTCCTTCCTTCCTTCCTTCCTTCTCTCTCTCTCTCTCTCTCTCCTTCTTTCTTTCTCCTGACTTTCTTTGGGATGGGACCCAAGGTGATCCAAGGATTAAAGGTTCCTTATGGCATTTTTAACAGCAGAGTAGCTGAAGATAGAATTTGAATCAACCTTATCACAACTGCTGTTTTATTTTTCCATTTTTTAATTTTTTTTCAAAACTTTGACCTCCTCTCCCAGTCCTATAGAAAACGCATTTATATGATAGTGAATACATAGGCCCTTTTTTCTGTAATGCTGAGCAACTCTACTTGTAACTCCTTTTTCACTATATGTAGTCATATCCATACATGGGGTAGGAGAATCTACTCATTTTGTTTTCTGCCGCATTTTATTTTGTTTTAATGTCAAATTTTTCCCATTCTATGGATGAAGAAGTTTGCAGACCCTGGTAAATTCTTCAAACAGAAACAAATGAAATTCTCCCCTATGTGTACTGATTAGATAGAAATACCAGGTTTTTGGGGTGGGGGGTATGAGGAAGAAGGTGGTGGGTCAATTGCAACCCACAAGTTGTGCATGACCTGTCGGGGACTTTGTTCCCCAGTTCCCTGTCCTAGGTAGACTTTTTGAAGCTTTTACAATCCCCCTCAAATGTGGGTGAAAACTGCAGTTCGGGTTAAAACCTCCATTGCTAGAGATCAGCAAAACTGGAAGATATGGTACAAATATCCCCAAGCCCACCTCAAACCATCACAGAGGACAATGGGTTTGATCTAAAAATAGACAGAACACACTGGATGAAATAAGTGGGGATCGCTTGGGTATAAATAACTCCCACTGAGTGAATGGACTCAATGAATTTTCCATTGAATATGTTTGAGCACAAATAGGTATGTTTGTCATTGCTGATCAACATGGAGGCTTTGAAGAAGAAGTAAGTAAGGGCTGGAATTCAGGACAGGACTTACATCTATGTAAGTGGGCTTGAGTCTGTGGAAAACAGAACTGAGCAGTGATGCAACATCTGCACTCAGCAAGGTGCTACTGTGATGTTAGTATGTGTGAGAGCCAGGGAAATGACCATTCCTTATTGAATGCTGATGAGCATTCGGCACTTCTAATGTCTATTGGGACTATGGCAAGGGAATGCCAATGCATATTGATAGAGTCCAGTGTGCAATGGGACATTCTGGCCAGTGTCCCATTACACATCTTCACAATTCATTAGGAAGGTTCCATGTTGCCTTGCTGCACAGCTAAAGATGATTAAAGCCACCCAATGTAGACTGCTGCATTGAATTGCAGTGGCCCAGCTTTTTAAAATCTTCATCAGATTTTTCATTTAAAATGACTCTTTTTTCAAAGTAAAAATAAAATACTAATTTTTTTTGATTCACATTTAAAATTGATATTTAAAATGAATCCTCACCACAAAGCAGCTAGCTGAGTGTATACATGCAATCTGAAAAGAATGAATCAAGGGATATCTCATAATCAGCTGCGTGATTTGCTACCACAAAGACAAAAAAAAAAAAAGGAGAGATATGAATATTTTTGTTCCAGTCTTCAAATAAAATGGCAGTAGGAGTATGGAAAGTGAAATTTTCTTGCAGAAGTTTAAAGCCCTTTGACTCTTGAGATAAAAATAAATTAAAAATGGAAAATATTAAGTAAAATGATTGTTTTTTTTAAAAGAGCAAGTGGAATTGTACGGTGGCCACATAGTGTAATTTCTGGCCAGTGTGCACCATGTTTGTAACCTGTCCTGATTGACAGAGCCCCACAGTGCCTTTTGGGTCTGTTGTTCTGCATGCTACAGTGTCCCAGGTATATTACTGAGGCAAAGCACCAGATGCCATGGACGGAAAAGGATAAGCTAATGACTCCACAGTACTGAATGTGAAAGCTTTTCATAACATGTAAGATTTAGTTGTGATCTAGATCTCACTTTCTGTCCCAATTACAGTAAATCAATTGAAAGAATGGAACCTAGATAATAGTGTCTGTGGATCTATTCTAGTTAGACCAAAATGGGATTTAGACCTATATCTTAGATTTATATCAGCGATTGAGATCATACTCCTCGTGTACTCCCATATATTCTGAGGTTTCATATAGGTAAAGTGTATATTATGCATATGTATTTTATAAATTAATAAAGAGAAGATTGTCTAAAAATTACACAGATTATATCCCCACCCCTCAGATATTTTAAATTGTTCTACAGAGTTGGAAACTTACAAATTTTAGTGATCAGATTTGCACATTGTTCTGGAAACATGTAAAGAAGAATTGAATGGGGTGGAATGTGCAGAGACTAGATAACTCAATGATTTAAACCAGAGTTTTCTCATGAGAATTTAATATATCTTGATTTAAATAAAGCCCCCCATCTACTCAATGAAGATTTTATCTGTTTTTTAATTCTTCATTGGGTTTTGTGATAAAAGGTATTGATTTATTTGCTAGTATCCAAATGGGGGCCATATTAGATGTTCTCTAATAGTCATGATACCAGTCCCACTCATCAATCTTTCCAGTGAAATTTCACTTTAAACTATCAGTTCATTCTTACCTTTTCAAATCGACTGTTCCACTGAATATCTTCCTCTCTGACAGAGAACCCTTGTGTTGGGGAAATTTTTCCAACTTTGTGTTTAATGAAGGATTTATTGGGAAAAATCACCCAGTTGATGAGGTCATACCCTTCTGCTGACAATTCCCCATTCACAAAAAGGACCTCATGCCCAGCACCGTTATTGAATTGAATGTTCCTGAGGGTGGTATGAAGCTAAAATTAGAGAGAAGACGAACACGATTACAAAATGGAGTCTGGTTTCTAAGTGTGATCACTGTGCTTGTGCAAAGTAAGCTACGTTTGGGGCTCATATCTGTTGAATGCTGCCAGCTGTCATGGCTGGATATAAATAAAAGGCAGAAGTCACATGGTCTGTTGATGGCCTGTGGTGAGGCATGTGTCTGGTTTAAATAATGTCCATGCTAAAATTATCACGGGGGAGAGGGGAATCCCATTGGCACTCCTACACACTCTTTTTTCCTTATGGCTACCAGCAAGTCTGGATGTCAGCTGGTCCTTCATCAGCTTGTGGTTAAAGAGGGAAGGTTAACTCTTCTACTCTGCGCGGTGTGACCCTGATGATGATTCTCACCATGTACACACATAGGATTTTATTTAAAAATATATCTCCTAGTGATGCTAATTACAAAATGAACATATAAACAGAACAGTGATGAATTTACCTGCCACGGCTGAACTTTCCATTTCATAATTTTGCCTCCTTTCGGCATTGCTGTCTCCCTTGCCAACTGTAAAGTTTGTGCTACAGCATACACTGCATTGTAAATACTATAACTCTCCCCTGTGAGTTCCATTTCCAGAATGAATTCAGGAAGGCTTGTCAGCTTCTCTTCTCCTGTACATGTTCTACAATTGCTACAGTATTCGTAATATTCATTAGGGATCCGACAATGGAATGCATCTTGCCAGAAGACAGAGAGAAAATTCATCAGTGATCTGTCAGGTTTGATGGTCTGGATAAACTCTTGGAATGCTGGCACCTCGTTGGTGTGGACAAAGAAAGAGAAGGAACCATGGAAGGTTTTTGTAGGGGATCTATTGCTATTAATGTTATCAGAGATGTCCCACTGTGGTGGCAAGATCCATACTTTCCCTATGTGGTTTTTAATACTAAACTCATTTACTTCTATGATTATGGTTAAAACATGCAGAGACTGAGAAGTCCCACTGACAATAATCACATTGGCTACAACTCTTTGCAGTATGAAATTCAATTTTAAAAATATGTTGTCATAGTAAAAGAGTGATTGATGATAGTTCATTGCCCGAACATGTTCTGTGAAAGCAACACAAATGCCATTCTGGGCCAGGAGAGGTGTCATGTTTTTCACAAAGTTTTCTCCATCATCATCATCCGAAACAATGATGCCAATCCATCTCCATCTGAAATGCAGAAGTAAATGCACTATCCCTATGTGATGGATAGTTTCCTTTGGTGTCATCCAGTACAAAGAAGGGAAGTGAGTTTTTCCAGCCAGTGTGGTTTGTTGTGCTCCATAAGGAAACTAATGGGAAAATGTAGTATGCTAGAGATGATAAGAAGTTTCCTTTGGCTATCTTTACTTAACTGTACCCAAAATTGCAATGATTCCCCCCCATTTTTTTATAATATTTTTTTTATGCAAAAACAAATAGCACCACTACCAAACAGTGCAAAAAAACCAGACCTCCTAAAACTGCAAAGATTTTTTGATGACTGCCTTATTGCATATTAGATGCCAGTGTTTGGTATGTTTATCTGACAGGACCTAGAAATACAATGTATTTTCAATGTCATTTGTATTAGGCTGTGGATACCAACAGACTTAAGATGCGATTTTTTTGATCCCGAAAGCAAAAGTATGTAGATCCCCTCCCCCCAATTGCTAATACTAAAGGCAGATTACCATTCTCTGATTTCAGTAGAGTGAAAGGTTTGGAATGAGCCTTGCTTTTACTCAATCAAATTAAGGACCGCAGGACTTCATTATTCAGTCTGAATTATGATTACATTTATAATAGAAACATAGATCTAATGATCCTACATTGGTTTGGATCTAGACACTTAATTGAATATAGATCCTTTTGAGATGAAAAGTACAAATTCCTACTAGCATGGCTATGTGTTGTCCTTCATAGAGGACCGCTCTTTGTTTCAAAGGCTGTCCAATTCAAATCTAGTTTAAAGAAAAATAAATAAATAAATAAAGGGATGCAGGAAGAATTAGTAGTCAGACTGAAGGATATATCAACAGACATACATGACCCCAGTGCCTAAATGCTTCAGGTAGTCTCAGCCAAACTGAACCCATTGAATCAGTGGGATTGACATAATTGTTGGATCTCCAGCCAACTGTTGTTTCATTGGGTCTGTTCAAGCAGAGACTAACAGGATTCGGACCCTGGTCACAGTTTTCTCCCTGTGGTGAGATATATTTTCACTTCAATTACAGCAATTGTATTTCTGTTTTTACTTCTGCCTATCAGGAAGTGAATATGAAGGAATATTGCAAATACTCTAAATCAGAATATATTAGAATATTTCCCAAATTAATATCAGCTGGCATCCTGTTAGTCAGTTACGATGTCATTGGTTAGACTTAGGACATTGTAATTGCTCTGTGTTCTTATTTGCAATCATAGAGCTCTTACCACCATTGCAAATATCCCCAAAATCCATCATAAAAGCCAATTGGCCATCTGGAATGACAGAAGTCTGTGCTGCTGCTGAGTGGGTGCTGTAGAGTGTTGTGACCATTCCCTGTCTGCTAGCAAGCAAGGAAAAGCAAGGACCTCTACAAAATCCTGTTGCAAAACTTCGTCACAACATTGTTTACTGGCAGGAGAGGGCTACCCACATAATCTTGCTGCACCCTGCTTTGTAGCAGCACAGACTTCCATTGTTCTGGATGGCTGACTGGCATTTATGTTGGATTTCAGGGGTCAGATGGGAAGTTAAAGCATAGCTATGACATTGTGGCTATGTGTTTGATCTTGCCATGTGTTTGATCTTGGATGAAGTTGGTATGCTGCACATTTCTTAAGATGCATTTAGGTCCTTCATAAACCATCACTTCTATTACATACACAAAGACACAGATACACATACAATCTCTGCCTTAACACCAGTTTTCCCCATTACTCACACAAATGACACTAGAATGAAATGAGAGCAAACATTAGGAGCATTCTGTCCCTAAGATAGCTTGTATCTTGTTATATATCTTTACCATATTTGATCTGAAATGAAATAAAGACTAGCTCAGTATAGCTCACGGTTATTCTATCCAAGGTTCAGTTCCTGTGCACCTACCTGAGGAATCTTGTAGGTGCTCAAGAGGGTGGCCATATGTATGGAGGTCTTCACAGAGAGCCCCCCAATGACAGCCAACACATCATTTCCTCTCTCACACTTATAATTAGGGGTGCACATTTGTTGTGTGGATGACAGATCCAGGATTGTCTCCAATGTGCTCCCTAAATCAAAGAGATTATCGTAGATGTGCAACCCTAGAGTGAGATTGGGCAGGAGGTTAGGGTTTTTATTGATTTCATGGATGGCAAACATCAAGGAGAAGATGTGCTGATAATTTTTCAGAGTTATACTGCAAGAAGAGTGACAATGATTGTTAGAAAACTATATCACAAATAACATATAGTTCATATAGGAATATCAAAATATATAGAAACGTGAATTTATACTTCAGTCTAATCAGGTTATTTTGGGATGAGAGATAGAAAACTCCCCAAGTTCCTTACTCTGTTTTGGGAACCAATTTTTTATTTAAAGAATATTTGCTTCCTTTTCATGATATCAAATCTGCTGCCTAGAGTGACTGTCTGAGTTCCTCTAATGTCAGGGCTGTCTCTATTTTCATAGCCAGTAGAAATACATGTAAGGGAGTCTGCTGATCTTGCCAGAATAAGAAATCAAGACTAGATTACTGAAGTAATTGAAACTGGGTTGTATTTGACCCTTGTAAGTGGGTGAAAGCTTGTCATTCTGACAGGAAGAAAAGGGAGAGCTAGAACAGGGGCCATGTACAACAGTCACAGCAAGATCTAAACAGAGTTCAGGTGTCTGAATGCCAGCTCCACCCTGAAGAATAAGTCAGTCCTCCATATTCTCAGATTCTGTATCCACAGATTCAATCAACCACAGTTTGAAAATATTCCCCTCCACCAAATAAAATAGTCCCAAAAACAAACCTTGATTTTTGTCATTTTATATAAGGGACACCATTTTACCACACTGTTGTACATAATGGGACCTGAGCATCCAAGGATTTCGGTATCCATGGGGAGACCTGGACCTAATCCTTAGTGGATACCAAGGGCCCACTATATATAGTCGGTCTGCTTCAACATCTAGAAGAGCATAAGTATTTGTACATTTAAAAGAATTTTGTCTGGCATTCTGTATTGCAGTTGCAGATTTGTAATCTATAGATTCTCAATTGCTCTGTATTTCATAGTCTTACAAAAAAAAAAAAAAACCTAAGTAAATGCCCCCCAGGGCATTTTAGCTCTGTCTCTCATGTAGAAATTTAACAGGAAAAAAGTTTCACTTGCACCTGAGATATGATGCGAAAATTTCTCCCTGACCCTTACATATCCACTACCATTTCTAATCACCACCTATCAAACACATTTACTTCTATTAAAAATGAAGAACATACCTATAAACAAGATGTTTCCTATTTGGAATGGCTTCAAAACCTGTCGGGAGTGTTGCAGGGTGTATTAGAGAAAAAATCCCACCAATGATGGCTCCTCCTGGCCTATACACATTGTCTTGGATTTTACTGTTAAAAGTATATTTTCCGTTCATATTTTGAGATACAAGAGGAGGGAAAGAAAGCAAGAGAATTAACAGCCATATGACTGTGAATACATGTTTAGATTTAAACATCTGCATTCCTAGCAAGCAGCTTTGGGGAACTATACCCATAGAATGCCAATGAAACAAAATGAGAAGAAATAATTGAATTTCTAAGCAGCATAATCTTGGCTCTGCCGTATTCTGAGTGAACTCAGAATTTAACTTGCTTATGGTTGCAATCTGGACATTGTTGTTGTTACTGCGGATTCTAATAAGAGTAATTTCAGTAATTACAAGACTGATAAATGCATTGCCTTTCTGATGGCAGATTTTCTGTGTGCAAAGTGAAAAACATGTTTGTAAGGTTCTCTGCAAGTTCTTCAGTAAAGTGGTAATTGGGAAAGTTTGTTCGTATTGCATCACTTAGAGTATTCTCCAAGCACAAGATAGATTTTTAGCTCTCTTGAGTATGAGCCACTGCCATTTGCCTAATGCAAAGAAAACTAGGCATGACAAGTTACACACACCTCTATGGATACAGCAACCTCACCCTGGTCCAAATTTTCAGTGATTTTTAAAAGGTATTGCAGTACCAAGCCAACACATCTCATGTATATCATATTATTCTTAATGCATCATTGTCTTTGAACCACAAAGAGCTGGGATAAATAAGACCTTACCAACTCCTAGGAGAATATCTTCCCTTGTTTATATCTTGCTGATAAACCATGAAGGTTTATTTGGGAAAACCTCACTTTGCCAGATTAGCTCTGTGTTCTAAACAAGCTTGCTCCATCTTCAACATGACAACCCTTCAAATATTTAAACATGGCTATCATGTCACCTCTTAACTTTCTCCTCATAAGGCTAAAAAGCTCCCTATGCTGCTCCCTAAGCTGCTCCTCATAGGGCTTGGTTTCTAGACCCTTCCCCATTTTGGTCACCCTCCTCTGGACATGTTCCAGAATTTGTTTTCCCATTCTCTCATCTCCAGTCAGGTAGCATTAGCCTGAGTTCATAGTGGGTAGCTTCTCTCTGTAAGTCTGAAGTCACAAAGGCCAGTTTCTTTTCTTTCAGTTGGCACCCACAGAGGGAGGGCCCTTGTTCAGGCTCCTTCTTGGAAGCAGATAGAAGTACGTAGCAGTGTGGAGGACCATCCCCCCCCCCGATATACAAGGAGATAGGTGGGACAAAGTGGATATGAATACAGTCTATCCTCATTGAAGCAACTATATGCTATAGCTAAGGTAGCCCATCCTCCATGAAATTTCATGGCCAAAATCTGAGACAGGGAGTGGGTGTCCTTGTGAGGTCACAGAGGTAAGACAGACAGAGGTTGACAGGCAGAGTGAAACTGTTTCTGAGTCAGCTGGTTGTGGAAATGGGCACGAGGAAAATCTCGGTAAATGGGTTAGAAATCTGGGTAAAACTGCTGTAGCTTCTCCTAGTTTGTCTGTGTTTCCTCATTTTTAACTTTTCTCATCTTGACCACACTCTGAAGTTGCTTGGCTACATTCATCCTGTTTTTCATTGCTTAAATATTGATATAGAGCCAGGGGGTTGAGGGAGGCCCAAGGCATTTTTTTGGAGGCTGAGCAGGCAGCAGAATGCAAAAAGCTGCAACAGCTATCAACTTTCCTTTGGGGCCTCTCATCTCATGTGGCTTTACCTGAAGCACAGACTATTTATTTATTTATTTAGGGTATTTCTATTCAGCCTGTCAGCCACAACATTTCTTGAGGTGACTTACAAATCATTAACAATTCAACAGTTCCCTGCCCTCAGGCTAAGACGTGGCACATAAAGAAAAGGGAGTGGGAGTGGGAGAGGGGATTAAGTCCAACAGATGCTGGCTGCTCTTCTTCCCCTCAGAGGCCAGAGTAATAGCAATTGAAATGGAGGAAGGGCCTCCTACCAGCCGCTGAGGTTAAAAAAAAAAAAAGTACTCTGCCTAGCTGCTCTTTGCTCTGTCAGAGCCAGAGCAATGCCTGTTGGAACATGGAGGGAGAGGCTCCCAATACAGCATTCCAGCTTCCATGTTAGCTGGCCCAGTAGCTGCTGAGAAACTGTAAAAACCCAGTGGGAGCTCTTGGGCATCTCATACAATTTCAGCCCTAGAAAACCCCACCTTAGGGTCACCATAAGTTGCAAATGACTTGAAGGCACACAACAATCATGGTAATGTAAAAATACACATCAAGATTCTATCTCTTTCCTCCTTCATCTTAATTCTCACTTTGCAGTGCTATCTTCACTCTCCTGACTCTCTCTCTTCGTTCCTCATAGTGCTGCTTTGGCAGTTTTGTTCTTGAAAGTGTAAATGATGGTTTGGAATGATACAGTAATTACTGTGTTGAATACTGTGGCTTTCTTGTTGAATTCCTCTGAAAAGTTCCCAGCTGATGTGATATAGATGAAGATGGAACTGTTATAATATATGATTCCACAGTGAGAGCTGCATGTGCCAATACTTTCTATCTTTGGTGAAGGGCATCCTAAGAACAGGCCATTTCTGCCCTACACTGTTATAGCGCTATTCCATTTTCAACATCCTGTGAAATTCTGGGGTTTGTAGTTGACTGAGGCCAAAGAGCTCTCTGGCTGAGAATTCTAACGGCCCCTCCGTAAACTGCAAACCTCAGGATTTCATAGGATGTTGGAAGTGGAATAATAGCACTATAACAGTGTACTGAGAAAATGGCCTGTAGTGCCACAGGCAAACACCATCTGCAAAGATAGTTATCTTATGCCTGGCTTGTCTCAGAGGCTTTTCCAAGTGTTAACAAGGTATTGAGGCTAGGAGAAAGAAATCTACTGAATATAGAGGCTCCACAGAGCTCAGAATAAATATATACAACTATACATCATAACAACAGTAAGAGAAGAACTAGAAGTTCAGTGGCAATGCCCCTCACCAAGTATTTCAAAAACACAACATGCTAAAAGTAGCACTATTTTGGTAGTGGTGGTACTGGAGGAAGGCATAGCAAAACCAGTGGTAGTCACCCAATTTCAGTGGTGGTACAGCTCCTCGAGGGATTGGAAGGAAAGTTCAGCATAGATCCTGACCCTTAGACATTGCCTGGTTTACACATTTACTCCTTCTGCTTCATGAAACAACAGAACAACAGAACAAACAACCTCTGCTTGTCTGACAGCTTAGAGATCAGAACATTGTCAGAAAGTTGAAATGGTCAAAAAGCAGAACCCATTGACTTCAGAAAGCATGAAACACTTACAGAGGCTTACTTGGGACTGACTGCATGTGCACACTGCTTGTTAAGTCTCTCAGCTGGCTTGCTGCCTTTCCCCCCTTCTGAACTCACTTTACATAGTTGCAAGTGAGCTTTCATAGGCAAGGAGAACTGATGGAAGCCCACTGTTTTGATGACTGCAATATAGACAAGTTCCATTAATTTGACCAGAGGATCCACTCTTTCTGTAGTCAAGATCTGGAACTGCATATGCATATGAGGAATCCCAAGCAAGCCTCCATAAGTAAGAATCACTGATGAAAGAGCAGACCCCACATCAAATTAATGGAACTTGTTCTTAATTTGGAAGCATTGAAAGAGTGATTCATCAGATAACAGCGTGTCAAAAGGTGGGAGCTTCCTGTATCCAACATAATAACCAGTTATTACCATCAGTGCTTTTTTCTGACTATATCTTGTATAACACATTTGGCTTTAACAAAAGTTCTTGAGCCAGCTGAAATACAGTCTTTAGCTTTCAATTAGAAATCCAAACAATCTTCAAAAGAAGTAGAAGTGTGGTTGTGTGTTATTGGAGCAGGCATCAAAACAGGGAACAAGGAAAATATCAAAGCAGGGAGGTATCCAAGTAGGAGAGATACAGGCACCTCTCAAAGAAAGAGAAAGCATCACTCTGCCCTTTTCTTTTAAATTCTGCTCATTTTCCAACTTGTTTGAGACCAATCTGTTACAAAAAAATACAAAAAATAAAAAAACACTGATTGTCTTGCAAGAACAAGGAAGGATTGTTAATTACCTGTACTCTGGTGTTCCAGCCAAAGACATAAACAGCTGCTCTGGAAAAAAGGAATTTAGTACCAGTATTGCTCTGTCTTTCCTTGCTATTACACTACTGGATAGACCTGAAAAATCCACCTGCCCTTTCACTCTTCATTTGAACATTTTATAATATACTTCCATTTCCATGTTAGAGTAGCATCAGCTTTTTAGTTAATACAGCCAAATTGATTCAGCACTGTATGTATGGATCATGAACTAAATAATACATGAAAAACAGTCCCCTTTAATTTATGGTTCTGATGTTTAACATTTAAATATAGTCACTCATCTGTAAGCTTCAGTGTACACAATGCTTTTTCTTTGCAAGAACATTCAGCAATGCTGATTGCATTTCCTTGTTCCGGAAGCTGTAGATTAGAGGGTTAAGGAAAGGAGTGATGACGGTATACAATACGGAGATGAGACGTTCCCCTGCCATGGAGTGACTAGAGGATGGACGCATGTAGGTAAAGATAGCAGTGCTGTAGAAGATGCTTACCACAGTAAGATGGGAGGCACAGGTGGAGAATGTTTTGATTCTAGCATGAATTGAACGAATTTTGAGCACAGCTGAGGCAATGAGGAAATAGGAGAGGACAATCAGGGTGACAGTGGTTATCATGATGCTGCCAGAGATGATGAAAGTTGCTGCCTCAGCAAGGGAAGTATCAGAGCAGGAAAGATGCAAGACAGGTGGGATGTCACAAAAGAAATGCACAATTTTATTGGAACTGCAGAAGTCCTGAGAGAAGACAAAAGCTGTATTGACAATGGCATTGAGATTCCCAATGAGCCATGAAGCTGCCAGAAGCCATTGACATGTAGGCTGGCTCATAAGAGTGGTATAATGCAATGGGTGGCAAATGGCAGCATAACGGTCATATGCCATGATGGAGAGAAGGGCACCTTCAGTGGCAGCTGTGGTTAGAAAGGAATACATTTGGACCACACAGCCAGCAAAGGAAATGGTCTTGTCTCCAGACAAGAGGTCCCATAACATCTTTGGTGTGGTGGTGGTGATATAGCAGATGTCAGTAAAGGACAGATTGTTTAGCAAGAAATACATGGGAGTGTGGAGATGCTGGTCAACTTGTATCAATAGAATGATGGTCAGATTTCCTGCTACTGTGAGTAAATAGATCAACAGTCCCATAATAAAGAGCAAGATCTGGAATTTAGGATCATCTGACAGTCCTACAAGGATGAATTCTTTCAGAGTTGTTTGATTATTTCTTTCCATTTTGTTGATTCTTTCCTCTTTCTGAAGGAATCAGGACTTCTCAGAGGAAGTTCATTGTTGCATGAAGAGCTGTACATTCAAGAAAGAGAAAAAGTGTAAGAGGTATTGAGTATTGACAACAATTACACAAAAACTAAGAGCCCTTCCAGACAAGAAAAAGAAATCTTTGAATGTCCCAGGTTATTGGAGATCTCCATCATGTGTTTTTTCATCGTGAAATATTTCCTGGATACTCCTGTCATTATCAAGAACGTTTCATTCTTACTTTAATTTAAATTAATCCAGTATTTTTTGAAATGAAATGTATGTCTCCTTGGCCATCTGTTTGTATTATGCTGGAGTTAATAAGGTGACTGCCAGCAATAAACATAGCTGTTGTTCCCAGAACACAGATTCAATACCGTCATCTCTCCACATTCGCTAGGGTTATGGGCACAGGACCCCTGTGGGGGGGGAACATGAATAACTCTAGGCCCTCCTAAACCATAGTTAATACACACAAAAGTATGATCACCATATTCAACCCATCATGGCTTCCTTTGAGGCATCAAGGTTCCTCCACAAGGCAGAAGTGGGTGGCTGGTGGGGCTTACTGCCACCTCCACTGCTGCCCTACACCATTTTAAATAGGAACTTACAAGCTTTGTTCACAGTTTCTCAGTCTCATGAGGCTTGCAGTTCCTATTAAAAATGGCATATGGAAGCAGCAGAGGTGACAGCAAATAATCTATGAATAATCAAATCTGCAAAAGTGCAAAAGTGAATCCTGCAAATGTGGAAGGCTGACTGTAGAGTTCAAGTAAGGGAAAGGGGAATGTTTGCACCAAAACAAAATGATCCTGATGTTTAACTAAAGCCCTTTAGCACATTGACTGTAACTCTGGAATAATAGTAATAAAGAAGGCTCAGTGGAAATTGATAAAATGTTGCATGAGTCTGGATGTGATGCATGATCAGAAGGAGGAGAAGGAAAAACACAAGAAAGGGGGAGTGAGGGAAACCAGGGATGTTTCAAGAAAGAGTTTGGATGCAGATGTGGGAATATGCAGGTAAAATCAAAACAAAAAGAACTGGAAACTTTCAATATTGCCAATCCGCACTATCTCAGATCAAGTTGGACTCATTCCGATACAGTGGGCATCATAAGAGTCAATTATGCCACTGTTTCTAGCCCTTTTAATTCTATTCCTGCATCTGTTCAAACCTAGACACACAACAGCTATTTCTAAATATGCCTGGTAAGACAGGAAAGATAGTGAACTTTTGCACTGCACCTTTCACATAGCCCAGTTCCAGCTTTGATAACACTTTAACTGCACCTGGGATGTCTAGTTTGGTGAGGCACCTGAGCACTCCGGTCAGAACCTGAAAATCTCACAAAACCATAAATCTTTGATATTCATAGGATAGGGCGATGACAATTGGTCTGAAACTGCTAGTTTAGAAGGGTCTGGGAGGAAGGAAGAAGAGAGTATAGGAACAGGCTGGCACAAAAAGGTTGCCCCAGTCAGCAGATCCCTCTCCTTTTTTTTTCTTTAAAGATTTGTTCAAAATTTGCTCAGTTTTGTATTGTATGCCATACATAAAGATTTACAGTATGAAAAAGAACAAATTGATAAATATATCAGCAATCATCTTGAAACACCCAGGAAGTTGGACACGCATAGAGGAGCTGTTTGGATAGTAGCCAAAACATCTTCAGGGTCTAACTAAATATGAGGTCCTTGACATGTCCCTTTTGGTGAGGCCTCTGCCCCCAAACCATTAAGACACAGGCAGAAGTTTGCTCTTTATGAGTAAAGAGTTTATCAGTAAAATGTGTCTGTGTCTGTATGTGCCTTGACTTATGATGACCCCATGTATTTCATAGGGTTTTCTTAAGTAAGGAATAGTTGCAGGTGGTTTTGCCATTTCCTTCCTCAGAAATACAGCCTACAACACCTGGTATTCACTGGCCATCCCCAATCCAAGCACTAACTAGGGCTGATCCTGCTTAGCTTCCAAGATCAGGTGGGATCTTGTGCTTTTATCATATCATATTTTTAATTGTATATATCTCATAGTGCAAATAGTAAGGACAACACAAATTTAACTGACAAATTATAACACTATAAAGACCCTTCCATTCACAAATGTAAGAGCTTCACATGATTTGTTATAAACACATAAATAACTATTTCATGTTAAGGGCTTACAGAAATATATAAGTGAATGGCAGCTAGGCATAAATCCCCATCAGCAGTAGAAGGCAGGTGGCAAGTGCTGTAAGTAAGCCAGATGTCTTTTGAGGTCTGATGTTTTCTTCAGTGCCCAGTAAAATAAGTCCTTTCTTGGCCAAAATATTCCTGCTCTTACTAAAGATCAAAGCCAAACCAAAGGTTTAAGGTTTCTCCTAAAAGGAAGCTTCTTCTTTTTAAGCAATAGCAAATTCCTCTCTCTGGTTGTAAATTTAGAGTCAGGTCTCATTGCTTATTTGGCTGTGAGTGGTTCATCCCACTAACAGAATTGTTTTTCATGAGCCAATTCAGAGGGCATTTAAGTAATACTCTCTCTCTCTCTCTCTCTCTCTCTTTCTTTTTGCCTCTTTATTTGTTTCTCCCCATCTTTTCTTGTTGATGACTAACTCTACAGCAAGGTGCTGTTGAGATGTTGAGACTCTTTTTAATCTTAGATTATTTCTCTGTGGGATCTTTGGAAATAAGCCCTTTGAGAAATGCAAAGAATCTAGTTTACTTGTTAACACAATGTCAGGTGGGAGCAGCATGCAGAGGCAAAGAAACAGTAGAAAACTAGTAGCATACATTTGAGAAAATCTTGATATCTTTCTGTTATTGTTTTGTGCCTCCAAGTCATTTCTGACTTATGGCAAATTTAACATGGGATTTCTGGGGACTGAGAGTGCATGGCATACCCAAGGTCACTCAATGGGTTTCTGTGGCTAAGAGGGGAATTGGACCCTGGTTTCTATGGTCATAGTCCAATGGTCAAACCACTACACCACACTGGGTCATGTCCATTCTATGGCTTGTTGGGAAGCATGCTGTGATTCTAACAGACAGTTGCTGATATCTTTACTCTCATGTTAGTCATAGTCCACAATAACTGTTTTACCAGCAATTGGCACACATGGGGATTGATAGCTTGCCTATTTACCATAATCAGCAACAGGAATAAAAATATGTTTTATAATATGGAATGGAAAGAAGTGGGAAACATTTCTGAGCTGGCAGTGTTCATTGTGATTCTCTTCAAGTCTCATCCTGTATTGATTTTATTCTCATTACTATTGTATATTGTGACATATTTTTATTTGAGGTGGACTACAATGAACCACTTTGCAAACCTTTCTTTTCTTTCTGATGCCTCCCATCCTGCTTTTCACTCCTCCCTTTATTCAGCGGACTACACAAGAGGCAATTCAGAGGGCATTTAATTAATTCTCTCTCTCTCTCTTTTTGCCTCCTTATTTGTTTCTCCTCATCTTTTCTTGTTGATTAACTCTACAGCAAGGTGCTGTTGAGATACTGAGACTCTTTCTAATCTTAGATTATTTCTCTGTGGGATCTTTGGAAATAAGCCCTTTGAGAAATGCAAAGAATCTAGTCTACTTGTTAATACAATGTTAGGTGGGACCAGCAGAAAGAGGAAAGAAATAGTTGGAAACCAGTAGCATACATCTGATAAAATCTTGGTATCTTTCTGTTGCTGTTGTATGTCTTCAACTTGTTTCTGACTTATGGTGAATTTCATGGAGTTTTCTATGGGGTTGAGAATATGTGATGTGCCCAGGGTCACACAATGGGTTTCCATGGCTGAGTGGGAAATCGAACCTTGGTCTCCAGGGTCATAGTCCAATCCACAATCACCTCTCAATGCTGGTTCATGTCCATACTATGGCATATAGGGAAGCATGCTGAGATACTATCAGAAACATTCAAAAAATGTGATTGATGACTTTTGCTAGTATCTTTACTCTCATCTTAGTCACAGACCATGACAACTGTTCTACCAAAAATTGGCATGCATGGGGAAGTATAGCTTGCCTATTTGCCATCAAGCTATAGGCTATTACAAGAAAAAAGAAGAAAAAATACATTTTATGATATGAAATGAAATGGAATAGGAAACTGTTTGCTTAGCTCTCAAACAATCTTAGCCATTATAAATGGCCACGCTCTTTAAGCCTGAAAAGCTGGGATCTCAACACACCAGCTGGACTGTATGTGTTTCTGAAATGTGGATTGTTCATTGCAATTCTCATCAAGTCTTGTCCTGTATTGATTTTATATTGATAACTATTGTTTATTATTACATATTTTTATTTGAGATGGACTGCAATGACTCACTTTTGCAAACCTTTAGTATATTTTTTACTGCTCACACAGTTCTGGACCCTTGGATAATTAAGTGGCAAGTTTTCCTCAACACTTCATTTCCTCCTCCTCTTCCTTCTTCTTAATCCTCCCTTCTTTCTTGTGGCTCCTATCCTGCTTTTCACCCATCCCTTTCTTTAGTGTAACACACTTTTTGATGTATTTGTTACAATTGTAGCTTAGAATAAAATATACAACTAGTGAAGTTCATGTCCTCTCACCCCAGCTATGCCTTTATTATAAAGTGTCTATGCAGATGTAGCTGCCATTGACTTAATTGAGCAAGACATATGCTCTTCCACTAATCTTTGCAGACTGTGTTTATTAATAGGAAGTGGGGAGGAGACCAGGGCATACAAAGATTCAGTTGTACCAAAAATATTGTCCATTACACTGAGAAGCACTCAGAACATTTCTGATTAAGACTTGCCCACTCTTGATTCACTTATTCATCTATGATCACTTATTCATCTTGCAGTGTATCAGCTGAAATGAACACATCGTTCCTCACTACACTTTAACATTATTCCTTATGAAATTTTAATAAATCATGTGTGAAGGGCAATGAACTTTTGATGAGGGTGACAGGGATAGAAAAAAAAGAGGAGGAATACAGTTCAGTGATAAAACTTCATTGAAAATCTTATAAGGGGAGATCACATTCTCTATGATTAACAGTGACAACTTTCGTGCCCTCCTTTGAAAATCCCATGTTCTGTCCCCATACCAAAATTTTAAATAACATGTTAATAGACAATAACCCAACCAGTTAACATCATTTGTATGATTAGTGTCCATGATTTATTTTCCTAATTTATTTTCCTAATTTCTAACATTTACCATTAGCAAATTAATTTTTAAATCTAATGTTCTCTGATAAGGTTACTGCCTACATTTCTGGTCACTGATGACTTTCATGCCTATGGGATGGTGAATCTACTCTGAGTTTTAATCTGATTTTTAAATGAAATGTCCAAGATGTTGCGCCCTATCCCCAAGGTAGTTTCTTAAAAGTTCAGATTAAAATCCTGTGCGGGTTCCTGCTCCACTGAAATTGAAGCCACCAGCTAATATGGACCTAAGTTATATGATGTATATTGCTATTTGTGCGAACATCTTTTTAACATCACACAGATTCATTGGGTAGGCAACAAATTTATTTCCATTTTACACTGTGGGATCAGGGCTGGCAGACAATTTCTCAGAGTCAGCTGTTCCCAGCAAACAGAAAAATTATCATATATTCGTGTAATAAATCATAACTGTGGGTAGAATTTTTTCCTTTCCATGTGGCCAAAGGTCTCTTAGTCAGACAAAGGAGATCCATCATGGTATACTACTGAACCTTCACTCTTGCTTCACCATTCCCATTTGAGAACATTACCATTGTCCAGAGCCAGCCTTTTGTTATTATTCAATCAAGTCTTTCTTGTGACTCTTATCTGTGATTGCTCTTCTGCAATCTTTATTGTGTGCACAGTATACTCATAATTTCAGTGGCTGATCATTATCCATAGTTAATCACAATGGCAATGGAGAACTAGATAAATGGAACTAATTTCCATTTATTATATATTCACAACAATTCAATACTCAAAACAATTCATAGCAATACAACATACCTTTTCAAACAAATGGATTAATTTTTATAATGGATTTTAACTTCTCAGAATTTGCCTTCCACAACTATAATCTGTGTTTCCCCAGAGCTCTCTGAAGTGCCCCCAGCACTTCTTTGTTCCTGAAGCTATAGATCAAGGGGTTTAGCAGTGGAGTAACGATGGCATAAAGCACAGAAACCTGGCGATCCTCTTCTATAGAATGAGCAGAAGAGGGGCGTATGTAAGTGTAGATGACAGTGCCATAGAAGATGCTCACCACCATCAGATGGGAAGCACAGGTGGAGAATGCCTTCATTTTGCCATGAGCTGTGTGGATTTTGAGTACTGTGGACACTATGAAGATGTAGGAGAGAAGTGTCAGGCAGAACGGCAGAACAATAACACATCCAGAGATGGTGAAGGTGACCAACTGGCTGACAAAGGTGTCAGAGCAAGAGATGTGCAGAAGAGGAGGAATGTCACAAAAGAAGTGGGTGATTTCATTGGAGTAGCAGTAGTGTAGGGAAAAGACCATTGCTGTATTAACAATGGAATTGAAGTTGCCAATAGTCCAGGAAGCTGCCACTAACCCTCTACGCATTTGCTGGTTTACGAGCATGGTGTAACTCAGTGGATGGCAGATAGCTGCATAGCGATCGTATGCCATGGCTGAGAGGAGCACACACTCTGTTCCCCCTAATGTGACAAAGAAATACATCTGGAGTGCACATCCTATGAATGAGATGGTCTTATCACCTGACAAATGGTCCCATAGCATCTTAGGGACTGTAGTAGAAGTGTAGCAAATCTCAATAAAAGAGAGGTTGCCCAAGAAGTAGTACATGGGTGTCTGAAGACATCTGTCTATTAAGATCAATGCAATAATAGTTAGATTGCCTGCCAAAGTTAATAGGTAGACTAACAGGCCTATGACAGAGAGAAGAATCTGGTTCTTTGGGTCAACAGAGAAACCTGTGAGGACAAACTCTGTGATGCTTGTTTGGTTCCAGCTTTCTGCAGGCTTGTTGGAAGCCATCTTTAATCAGGACTCTGGAGTTTCTTAGTTGGGAAAGAATCACAGCTGTTTGATCTGTGACTTATGGTCATTCTATCAAGACAAAAAAAGAATAACAAGTCAATTAGTATGCCTTTAATTATTTTTTTAATTGTTCACCTTCAGTCATCATTGCAACCACAGTAGGTAGTTGGCATGTAGAAGGCAGAGTGTAGACCATTGGAAGACCACTGGTTAATGGGCAGTAGAACATCTAGCATCTCATAGTTGTAGGGATTTTTGTGAAGAACACTGGACCTAAACAATTAATTTCTTATGCTACTGTGTGGCAAAGTGGTTAAATTTTTGGAGACAGACTTGGGAGAATTCAGATACCCACTTGGCTCACTGTGTGACCTTGGGCCCATTGTTTTCTCTTAACTTCACAGGGATTATTTTCTGGATAACAATAGAAGGCCAGCTATGTATGCCATCCTGGACTCCTTGGAGGAAAAATGAGAAATAAATGTACCAAGCAATAGTAATACCATTAATTATGTCAACAGCAGTGCATACTTACTTAACAGAAAATTGGGGTGCATTAATCCTGAATATTAATCCTGATCTCAATTAAACACTCTTTGCTTTGTAAATGTAACATACATCACTAAACCACAGGGAATCTGATAAGAAAGAGAAGCAAGTCATGCAAAATGGAAGCCAGACTACATCAGGCAAAATAGCCATCACTTTTAAATCAGTACTAGAATGAAATTTTGTTCCAACCAGGGAGCCAATCTTATTGGGGAACATGTGGGTAAAAAGTCCAAAAGGCCTAGGCCATTTCTGCACTACACTGTTATAGAGCTATTTTTCCACATTCAATACCCTGTGGAATTCTGGGGTTTGCAGTTTACTGAGGTCAAAGAGCTCTCTGACTGAGAATTCTAAATGCCCCTCCCTAAACTGCAAGCCCCAGGATTTCATAAGATGTTGAAAGTGGAATAATAGCACTATAACAGTGTAGTGTGGAAATGGCCTTAGGAAATGGCAATACGCCAGTAAGAACATCAAAATACAGATTTCAGCTATCAGAAAGATGCACATTCACAGAAAAAAAAACCCCTCCTCCTTCTTTGGTATCATGCTGGAAGGGTAAATGTAATTACAGAACTCATAATTGTCCTCGACAAGCAAAACTAAAAATGCTCAGGATGTGCTCAGCATGAATTAGATACTTTAATGAATGTAGAATGCACATGTTGTTGATAAGAAGATGGCCATCTGCAATTCTAACAAAGATGAGAACTTATCAGTTGTTTCAGTTTTTTAAAAATGATTTAAATGGTTGTCACAAGAAAAAAAAAGACACTGATGAATAGTAGGCCATTGTGTACTTGTCACCCTTCCCCACACTAGTTTTGAGACATGAATGCACTTTCAGAAATGGGTTGGTTGAATTTGTCCTTCTGCATGGATCCATATTTTAAATCAATAATATCAAAAGCAGCTGCAATAGCAGAGGATGCGTAGAGATGTGTGTGTGCGCGGGCATGTATGTGTTGGTGTCTGTATTTCATCCCACTATTTTGGCAACTTCTCTCCTTGCCCCAGCTCAGACTACCATTGTCTAAAACAGAGCTTTCCAAATTGTGTGTGGTGACAGGTTAGTGTGTTGCCTGCAGTGTGTAGGTGTGTCACACAAACGTAACAGGTGGAGAAGCTGCCTCTCCTGCCACTGTGGGCAGAGGAAGACCCCAATGAGGGCTATGGTGGTGGCAGGCCAGGCTTGGGTGGAGGGGATGTCTCTCCCTGTGCCTCCACCTGGGCTGAAGAAGATCCTGGTGGTAGTGGTGGGCCAGGTTCATGTGGAGGGGCTGCCACCCCTTACTGAATTACTTACTGAATTACTGTGTCATGCAGTGATGCATGTCTAAAAAGTGTGTCACCAACATGAAAAGTTTGGAAAGCTCTGGCCTAAAAGGACAGAATCAGGGAAAAAGTAGCCTTGGCATGAAGATATGTGGAATCACATATTTTCTGACTTCACCTTGCTTTGGCACAAAAGCTTAATGTCTCTTGATCTACTCTGGTTCCTGCCTCTGAACAACCTTTATAAAAGTAAACAGGAAGAGATGGTCAACAGCGTCTGTACAAACTTCCATCACTGGCTATGTTTGGAGTCTACTATCTGATCATTTTTGCTACTTCGAGTCTGAGTCCTATCCAGTGTGCTTCACTTTCTGGTTTGATCTATCGCACTTCTCCTTCCCATGCCACTGGTTTTTCAAGTGAGGGCTAGAATTCACCACTGATTTGAAACATGACCAAAGTAGATCACTGCACCATTCAAGACCCTGGGTATAAAGCTGTAGATTGTTTCCCATATTGTACATCTACATTTCAATTGCCCTGAAAGGAAGTGGCCTGCACATACAGACATATGTAATCTGTCTTCAGGGCTATGTTTTTTTCACCTTTACAAAGAAACCATTATTTTCTAGAAAGAAACCAACATTTCTAGTCTTACCAGCTGATTAATAAAATTTTGCTCAAACACTGTAGGTTTCGGAGAGTTGACTGGTCCTTTGTTGCTACTTTTAAGCTCTGATCCACCAACATTAGGTTAGAAGATGGTTTGTTTAATGAAAAATCAAGGTAACCTCGATAGTCCTTTAAGTTTCTGTCCATCAGCATAAATTTAGAAGAATGTTTCTTTAACATCATAGGAAGACTGAAAGCCAAAAAAATTAGTAAACTTAGCCCTCTGTTTAGATCTCTCAAAGCACCAAATCTTTTCATCTGTTGAGGTGGTTTCATACTCTGGGAACACATTGCAAGAATTATTTGACAAGATTTTAGTAAGAACTGATTTGTTACCTTCAAAGCATTCTGTTTTAGGGTGCAGAAGAGACCTCAGTATTTCCAGTAGTTGGCAATAATTTTTTTTTTTTTTTTTTGGTCACCGGAATCATCTCATTTCGTAAATAAACACACAGTCTATATCACATAGTCTTCAGTTTTGTTTTTCTTTTTGAGGTCTAGACTTTCTGATATGAGATCTGGCATCTCTTTATTGCAACTGAACATCTTCCACACTTTTGCTGTGTGTTTTTAATGGGCAATTTCCCCTGGGACTGGCAGAAATAGTTGTTGTGAAGACAAGAACACATAGATTATTAACAGTCTCTTGATAGAAAGGGAAGCCAGAAATAAGCCAGAACTAATGTATGATGTCTACAACTTTGGAAGCAACTGGACTTTGAGACTTCTGTCCTGTAATTAGATAATTACAATCTTGATTTATGAGCCATTTTGCATTACCCAGTTTTGGCACTGTGACTCCACTTTAACTGCTGTGGCAACATCCTATGGATTTCTGGGATTTGTAGTTTAGAGAGGATCATTTAGAATTCTCAGCCAGGGAGCTCTAGTGCCTCACCAAACTACAAACCCCAGGATTACATAGGATATTGGCATGGCAGTTAGAACAGAGTTACAGTGCTACAGTTATGTAGTGTGAAAGGGCCTATAGAAGCATGCTTACAAAATCTTATTTAGAACAAATATGCTATTATTTAGTGCCATCCAACCATTGGGATAAATACATTTTTAGGAAACTTCTCTTTTGTTTTGCATGATTCTTCTTCTATATTGACACTCAAGATTGTATCATGAGTGTCAATATAGGAGGAGGATTAGCAAAACGTAATAAGTCTTTCAGAGGGATCGGTCCTGAATCTTTCTCCCATTCATGCTCTGATTGGAAGACTTGTGTGAATGGGAGAATAGGAAGGGGTGAGAGATTCAGGGCTGTTCTGTTGTAAATACCACAGAAACACCCTCGGCAAAAGATCCACATCTAGACTTCCTTTTAGAAAGAACCTCCATGAGGCCTTGCACATCCCCTGAAGCTGAACTTAGGGACACAGGGCACTCTTCCAGGGCAGTATTGCTATTGTCAAGAAATTTCTGCTGAACCTGAGCTACCTAGCCACAGGTGACATTCACTGTGTCATCTTGTGCACCATGTCCCCTGTCAATGTCTGCATACTTCCCTGAAGAGCATGATGCAAAGCACACATTGCCCAGCAGAGAAAGTGAAAAGAAAATCTTCCCAGAGGACTTCTTCAGAAGAACTGTTTTTCCAGTGGTCTAGGTGGTGACTACATACCCATCAGAGAACAAGAGAACCCCCCCTTCCACATCTAAAGGAACAATAGCATTCACTTGAACAGGCTAGTGAGGTGTGAATGTCAAAGTCCAAGCAATCATTCAAGATAACATAGGTCTTTGCATCTTTCTGACTTCAGGTACTTCTGGAAACCCAGCCAATGATTAATCTGACTGACCCCTGCTGCATGTGAGCCTGTAGTAGTTCACCCAAAGGGACATAAATTGCTTTGCCTGTTGGAAATATCTTGGCTGCAGAACAGTAAGAATGTGGAGGCAATGTGTAGTTCCTTCTCTTCATTTACCAACACAATGCAGGGTGAGGCTGATACATGAATAGTTCCGTTGACTTCTTTATCTATGGGAGTCATTACTGTTGTTATGTTATGTTATGTTATGATTACTCTGATAGCTATCCTGAATAATTTCTGATAGTAGGTCTGTTGGGCAGAAGCTGAAGTGTCAGCTCTGCCACACCCCCAGTGAGCATGGAGTTGCAACGTAAGTCCTAAATTAATCAGAACGGAATTTACCACACAAACACACATGAGCTTTGATCAAAGGGAACATTTCCTCCTCCAAGCTTTTGCACAGCAAGGAAGGAGGCTGAACCAACTTTATTGTCAGTGGGCAGTCCAAGCAAAAGTTAGATAGCAATTACCCCAATTGTGGATGCCCTGAATTGCACAATACATAATAGGTCTTTCAGCATTTATCTATCCTGCCTACATATACAAAATATTGCATAACCAACTATATTAGATCATGGGAAACAACGGGATGCCCTTGCCAGTAGAGACCAGTGATGTAGACTTGTGTCAACTGACTCTGACTCAAGTTGGACTTAAGTTGCTTCAGCGACTTGACTCAGACTCAACTCAGCAATAAATGATGCACTGACTCGACTCAACTTGAGACTTGTATATTTCTAGTGACAGACTTGCTATCCTAATTTCAATAACATAGCACATTCATCCAGAAACCTTGTGACTTTGAACAATGCTTCCATCTACTTTTTGCCTACAAATAGTCTCAAGCCCAAAGTGTGGGCACATTTCTCAGAGGGGAACAACAAATGGATTAGGCAATGGGTTTGAGGCAGACTTGAAGGCTGCTTAGCAGCCTGTCTCTACTGCATACTGGAGAAACCTTCTAAAACTTTTCCTAAGAGTAAGACAAAACTCATCCCCAGAGTGCAGGGTGCATTTCTCAGAGGGCAACAGCAAATAAGTTAGGCAATGGGCTTGAGAAAGAAAGGATCCTATTCCACACTTCCAAAGCTGCAGACTCTTTTATGCCCATTGACACAAACGCCTCCAGCTTCGGGAAGGAGAAGTAAGAAGGATCCTATTCCCTGCTTCTGAAGCTGCAGATGGCAAAATCGCAAATGTGGGGAGCTGACTCTACATAAATTGTTAAAACTGACTTTTATTTGATTCTGCCCAGAAATTCTGGAATATAGGTTGGAGTTTTAGTTGGCTCCCAGACTTGATTTGAAAGTATCTTCAAGGACTTGAGATCTGAAGGTAGAGACATGAGACTTGACTTGAGACAGGGTAAAAGACTTAAATACATCATTGGTAAAGACAGCTAGTTACAGAACTTAAGGCTAATTAGCAACATCCCTCTAACAAAGCAAACAATTGGTTAGCATATTCTGGGAACTACAGGCATGATTTCCTAAATATAAAATGGCATAGCTTAAGCTAAGTAGTAGGTATGACTTAAAGTTACAGACTTAGGATTAACAGGTCTATACATTATAATTCCATTTACAGCATAAACCCACTTATGTAGGTGCCATGCAGACTATTAGGGAGTAAACAGTGCAGTGGTTTGAGCATCAGATCACAATCCTGAAGACCAGGGTTAAACTGGCTATGGTTCACTTGGCCATGGAAACCCATTGGGTAACTTTAGGCATGTCACACACTCTCACTCCCCAGAAAACCCTGTAATAGGTTTACCTTAGTGTGGCCATAAGTTGGAAATGACTTGAAAGTACACCACAACAAAACAACAATCAGCAAATCCTAATCATACCTACTCAGGGGAAGTGCTATTGAATTCAATAAGCTTTATTCCTTGGAAGATGATTATTGGACTGAAACCTGTTCCTTATGAAATATTTCTTAGAAATATCTTGTTCCATTTTTTTTTAATTCTGGAAAGTTCCTCTGATTGTTACCATGAAATTTGAAGCCATTACCACAGTAAAGGAAGTACAGAAGCAAGCCTAAAAGATGGCAACTTTTTTATTTTTATTTTTTTTAAATTGCTATATTACTGACATTTTGTAAGTGTGCGCAAAGTATATTAAATGCATATTGAAGTTAAGCACTTTAAATCCTCATTGCTTTTAATGGGAGACAGTGAAGCACGTGGTCTGCTACCTTCCTGAAAACAAAGAGACATACATATGATTAAGTAAATATTCTTATTTCTCTAAATCCCCTCAAGGGGGGGATTTAAGCAGGTACCGTAGGGCTAGGTGAGAGAGACTTGTAACTGTGGGGCCAGTCTGTAAAAGGGATCTTTCACAAGCCCCCTTCTCTAACTTTTCATCTTTCACTGGGCCTTAACGAAAGAACATAAAGATTTTTTAAAATGAAGACATTAGGCATTTCCTGCAATGGGAGGCCAGCATATGTATCCTATGTAAATCTATAAGAGTGAAAAGTGCCTCCAAAATGTTTATTGGCTTAGTTTGGCTAATAACAACTTCATGAGATCCAAGCACTAGAATATTATGTAGGGGTGTTTAAAGCGAAAAAGATCTTCTCATTTGATGTTATGGAGACTGATCTATGCTTCTTGAGGAGAGGGAATTAGGAAATCAACAGTCATTTCAGGCTTGGAAATTGAGTGGTTTCTCCTATTACGTTCCTTGCATGATTTTCTGGAATACTCTGTGCACATCCTTGTTCCTCAAGCTATAGATTATTGGATTAAGCGTAGGTGTCAGGATACCATAAAGCACAGGAAAGACACGGTCTTGCTCTTGGGAGTAAGTGGAGTTGGGACGTATGTATGTGAATATGATGGTCCCATAATAGATGTTCACAACAGTCAGGTGGGAAGCACAAGTGGAAAATGCTTTAAGGCGTCCTTCCTTTGTGTGGATCCTAAGGATGGCCAAGACTATGTAGACATAAGATACCAGGATAACCAGAAATGGACCCATGATCACACTTCCACCTACCACAAAAGTAACAATTTGGTTGATCTGAGTGTCAGAGCAGGAAAGCTGGAACAGGGGTGGGATGTCACAGAAAAAGTGCTGGATGACATTGTCTGAACAGAAAGACAGACAGGACATCAGTCCAGTGTGTACCCCTGAGTTAGACAAGCCAAGAATCCAAGCAGTTGCTGCAAGACAGGCACACACTTTGGGGCTCATCAGCACGTTGTAGTGGAGTGGGTGACAAATAGCTGCATACCGGTCATATGCCATGACACCCAGTAGAAGACACTCAACCCCACCAAAGGAGATGAAGAAATACATTTGGGAGAAACATCCTGCTAGAGAAATTCTCTTATCTTGGGAGAGGTAATTCATCAGTATTTTGGGGACAGTAGAGGTTGTGTATCCAATGTCCACCACAGAGAGATTGGCAAGGAAGAAATACATGGGATTGTGAAGTCTTTTGTCCAAAGTGATGGCAAGAAGGATAAGAATGTTCCCAATCAAGGCTACTAAATAAATGAGAAGAAAGAGACCAAAGAGAAAGAGTTGTATCTGTGGATTGCTTGAGAGTCCTAAGAGTATAAACTCAGTGACAGTTGTTTCATTCACCATCCTACGTGGGTACTCCATCTGTAAGAGAAACATTTGAACATTTAATTTTTCTTTAACATTTAGTTAAAAACTAAATGTTAAATATAATGAGGGATATAATGGAACCCTGAAAGACATCATAGGCAATAGCAGCAAACAAGAATCCCCAATACCTTCTGAAATCACCACAAAGGAATGGAGACAATCATAAAACACTACCTCTAAATCCCATACAAGACAGACACCTCAGCAGGATACCATGGTTGTTGATATGGTCTGGCATCCTATTAGGAACATACGAATGGCTGTGTGTCTCTTAGAGAGTGGCTTGGGTGTTGGACTAGGACTCTAGAGACCAGGATTTAGATCCCCTCCCAGCCATTGAAACCGACTGGGTTACCTTGGGCAAGTCACATACTCTGAGTTAGGAAGGCAATGGCAAATTTCCTGTGAAGACATCTTGCCAAGAAAACCATATGAAAGGTTCACCTTAGAGGTCACCATAATTTGGAAATGACTTCAGGGAAAACAACAATGTGCTCCTTCTGCATGTGTATGTCCTTTTTTGGTGTATAGAGTAGGTTGATTTGCTTTCATCCCTTTACAGAACCTAAAGATCTCCTCACTTAATGAACAGTCCCTGAACATTCTTGCATGGTCATTCCCTGCAATGGAGCAAACAGGATCACAGAGGCATCTCCATGTATCGAGATCGAAAATGGTGACTTCAGCACTGATATCTGCCTGGGTCCTCTGGAGGTCTCAGTTAATAATACCTCAGCTTTGAAGCAAATAATGGCTGTGTGTATGTTGTGGGGAACTTCTCTGGCTGCTCAGTAAGTTGGGTAGGAAAATGAATGTGAACCACTACATTACAGTGAGCCATGCGTGATTACAGCCATAGAAACTGGTTCACCTAAATTAACAGGGATACCTTTCCTCACCCTTTTCCTAACACTCATGATTCACATGGCCAACAAGCAGTTTCTCTCCCCAAAGCCCTAAAGAATGACAAATATTTAGGTAATCTACCACGTTCAGAAATTATGTTAAAAATGAAAAAGCGGTTCCAGCACCATATCAAATCATATTTCTGTACAGTAACATTGTTCTCCACTCCAAAATTGCTGTTTCCCGTGCAGAAAATACTTAAGTTGGGGATTTAATTTGGGAAAAAAATAATGCAGTGCTTTCCTTGTTGATGTTTGCTCAGAAAGAAGCAAGTGCTGGACAAAATACAGAATTTTCTGCACACATGTGAATCTTTGACAGAAGAAGTCTTACACTACAAAGAATCTCATCAGTTCATTAGTCCAAGATTCTCTTCTACACATTTGTCCCTGAATCAAAGATTTACCTGGGGGGGGGTGTATCTTAAGAATTCTGTGCCCCCATGAAATTTTATTTCAGACCTCAAATGTCTAGAATTACAGACAGTGAAACACTTAAAAATCCCTCACTGTTCTATGTGCTATGTTTGCATGCCCTTGATAAAATTGTCTATTCACCTTTTTTGCTTGCCTAACCCAGTACCTCTTAAGCTATCCGATGTGAGGGACCAAGAGAGTTTTTCCCCCAAAAGCCCAGAAACTAGCCCCATATTTGTTCCCATTGACTACATCTCTTTCTTTCCTTCCTGGAAATTTTCCAGGAACTGGAAGCCAATAGCTTGGAGACCAGCACCAATCGAGGGACCACTAATTTGAGTAGCAATGCACAAAACTGTTTTTCTCAAATGGTAAAATGAAGTTTTAACTGACTGCTGTGCTACTAATTTGGGGATTAAAGGAAAATTTTATTGGTAGATGGCAATTCAATTTTGACCTCTGTAGCTATACCCCAGTCTTGAACTCTAATCTCTTCCCCCTTCCCTTCCTTCTGTCAAACACTCTGTACTTTCAACTTGTACCTCAAACTCCCATCAGAACTGTCAAACTGTGAAATATTCTGGTTCCTTCCCTTAGCCTCCCTTTTAACATTCTGAAGGCTGTGATGGATTAATTCCACAGAGGATGGACACACCTTCTGGCTCTGCTATCCACCAATCCATGGCTTCAACATAAGTCTACTATCAACTTGGCAAGAGTCAGTGTAATTTGTCTCTGAAAGATGTGTGCAATAAAGTCTGTATAAACCCAGATGAAAGAGAAAAAGAGTGGAAGGAAAAGCAAAGGCACTTTTAATTGGTCTCTTCTGTCAGACAGTTTTACACATACACAGTGATTTACTACTTTTTTTGTTCAAGGCAAATCACAAAGTTTTTTACACAGTGATCTCCAGTGCAATAGGCAGGAGTCCCCTTGTATTGGAAACCCTTTGCAAAAAGGGCCAGCTTTGCAAAAGGGGCCATCAGCCAGCTGCTTCCTGATCAACAGGGGAACAGACCCTCATTGATTACAAAGGCTGTTGCCTGGTAACCATCCCTATGAATTCCCTAAACAAGGAACAAGTGAGTTTGTAGGGATCCTGAATATGAAACCATCATGAATACGTAACTCTAGGTTATGTGTTTGCATCTACCCAACAGAGTTCCAGCCATTATGTATTTTTAAATCACTTAAGTACATGAAAGCATTAGAACCATTCAAGATCAGACCAAAAGCTATCTTCTCCAACATTCTGTGCCCACCATCACCAATAAATTTCCTTAGAGAAATTTATGACTGCTACTGCATGCTCAGCCTTATGTTTTCCATCCACTGATACATCTAAGCACATTGCCTCTGATATTACATTGATATATAGCCATTCTGACACATAACCATGGATGAGGTTCCATCTCCATGAATTTGCTTCAGTTCCTTTCTAAAGCCAAATGGGCAGCCATAATTACATTTTATGGCAATGAATTCCACAATGTAACTATGTGCTAGGAAAGAATTAGGAAAAAATAATAATTAGGCAATAACCCTTCGTTATATCTTACCTGTTTAGTAGTCCTGCACTTTCTGTTCCCTTGCAAGCAGTAATCCATTCTGAAGCCTCATCCTGGGGAAGATCTTGATACACCAGATCATCAACAGCAACCTCAGTAGCAGCTGTATCTCTGCCTCCTTCAATACCAAGTGACTAGTATTTCAGGCTAGAGATATATTCCAGTGAAATATGCTCAGGGGAACTGCATGCTTCATGCTCACTGACTCATACAATCACTTCTTACAGTTGGGATTTTTTTCTTGCAATCTCTGATTTTTCATTTTAAATATACATCTTTAAGTACAAACTTTCCATGAACTCAATTCTCAGGTGGAATTTTCTCTACAGATTCCAGATGGGTAACTTTTGACTTCAAGAACAAGGATGTAATGTCTATATCTGCACTGGGCAAAAGGACCAGGGTTCCTAGACTAGCAATCACACCAGTCCTCTCAGTATTCTGTCCACTATAAATCCCAGTAACAAATAGAATGATGTTGTGAAGTATCATCACTTTGGCATCTTTTTAGAACTTCTTTCTACTACAGCAACATCAGAATGGGGGAACTGCCCTTAAAGAACCCAAAAATCCATCTTTGGTATAAAATTGTTGGCCATTCCTGTTCTGGGTCTAACTATTGATTTATTGAAATTAATTTACTACTGCTTTTCCTCAAGGTAGGTTAGAAAGTTAAAAAAAAAAGTCAAAAATTAAAGTAGAATGAACAACAGCCAAAACCAAATACTAGAACTGCAAGCTCACATTTACAAAATAAAGGTGGGTTTATGTTCCTTTAAGAGCAGTTTGAAATATCGTTTCTTAACATTTGGTGTCTTTTTTTTTTTTTAACCATATGCCCATCTTACAGTAAAACATTCCTTAAAAATAGGACCTTTACCAAAAGGATCCATTTCTTGGGCCATCCCAGCTAATAGAAGTTATTAGTTGGTACATGAATTGAATCTTGTGGTCACTCTTGTGTCTTGGCCAGATGGTCGTAAAACAATCTCATCTCAAGCTGTTCAGTTATTTGAAGATGATTGTCAACCCTGGTTCTTCAGCAAAAGATTTATGTATTCTTTGTAGCTAACCTGATTTACACTCCTTTTGGCAAAGGCTGTTGCTGCACCTTACCTGCCTCTGACATCATCCCAGCACTGTCTTGGCAGCGGCTTTGCCAGGATTAGAGTGCAGACATGACCATTCTCCTCTGCACTGGCTGGGTCCCTGCCAAAGGAAGTGTTATGGACATGTCTCTTCCTTCTGAAGCACAGCCAGGCACATTTCCAGGCTGCTCTGGGGCAGGAAGTGGATCCATTGTGCTTCTGGTGCTTCTGCAGGCCAGGTAAATGTGGGATGGTCGTGATCATGGGTCATTGATGGGGAAAACCCATAAATGATTTAATCTATGATCACATCACCTGATGATGGGAGAAGGACAGGACTACAATGATGTCAGGCAGAAGCGTAATCGCAGTCCTGCTCCTCTCCCATCCATATGCCAGGATGAGAGGCTCCTATGGAGGTAATGGCACCATGCTATTCTGCTTTGGTTAGACCTCATCTGACTGTGTCCAGTTTTGGTCACCTCATTTCAAGAAGGATATTGACAAGCTGGAGTGTGTCCAGAGGAGGGCGACCTAAATGGTGAAGGGTCTGGAGGCCATGTCCTATGTGGAGCATCTTAGGGAGCTGGGTATGTTTAGTCTGCAGAAGAGAAGGTTAAGAGGGGACATGATAGCCATGTTTAAATATTTGAAGGGATGTCAAGTCGAGGAGGGAGCAGGTTTGTTTTACTCTGTTCTAGAGACTAGGACAAAGAGCAATGGGTTCAAACTGCGGGACAGAATATTCCACCTGAACCTCTGGAAGAACTTCCTGATGGTCAGAGCTGTTTGGCAGTGGAATATGGTGCTTCAGAGTGTGATGGAGTCTCCTTCTTTGGAGGTTTTTAAGCAGAGACTGAATGGCCATCTGCTAGGAGAACTTTGATGTGGGTTCCTGCCTGGCAGGGGGTTGGACCAGATAGCTCCTGTGGTCTCTTCCAACTCTGTGATTCTATGATTCTATTATTCTATGAAAGGCCGAAAAGTATAAATGGATATTACGTGTAATTAGGAAAGGTATGTAATTCAGGAACTCCCTCCAGGTAACACCTCTCTATGGGCTGATAGTATTTGGAAGAAATTCCAAAAATTCTGTGTTCATGGTCCCTTCAGAAATACACAGTCTGTCAGAAAAGCAGAGTACCAACTATAGCAGACTGCTTAAAAAAACCTCCACACCTTGAGGCTACTTTTTTTTTTTTTCTAAATTGATATCCTTCAAGGGGTTCTAGGCAAAATGCACAGTCTATCTCACCAATCTACATGTTCTCCAGTTGCATCCTCACAACAATCTACTGATAATTGGAGAGAGAGTGAAGGCCTTGTTATCTAGTGAATTTCAAGGCAGAAAGGAGATTTACTCTGTGAAAGGCAATTCTAGATGACCTTACACATAAACTTTCTGTTTTCAATAGCTACTGTTTTTCTTTTGATTTGATTTCAGATACTTAGTTAAACTTCTCATGAGGACTTATGGCTTAGTGGGGTGAGTAAGGAGAATGAAACCTTATTTGTATTTTTCCCATGAGGGAATTGTTCTCTGATTGTCTCTGATTGTTCAATGTGTGCAGTTCGTCTTTCCTTCTTTTTGGAAATGCAAAGAGGTTGAAGTAGTAAAAGGTTTATTTTCCATCTAATCTTCTTTGAACTTATGACCGTGAGTACATCAGAGGTCAGCTTGACCCTGAAATACATTTGTTGGTTAGCGTGACTTTGATCATGTTCCAATTTATGAAAATTGCATGTCTTTCAGGAGGAGTGGTAGGGAATGGTAACAAACACAATGTTGCACACTTACAGCTCCATGCATTGTAACGTGATTTACAGCAATAACTTTCTCATGTAGGAGTTATACAGACCATTAGAGAGCAATTGATGTAGTGATTTGAGCCTTGGATTATAACCCTGGAGACCAGGGTCCAATTCCCTGCTTGGTCATGGAAAACCATTAGGTGACCTGAGGCACACATTCTCAGCCCCACAAAACCCTGTGGTAGGTTCACATTAAGGTCTCCATAAGTTGGAAGCAACTTGAAGGCACACAACAACAACAAAGCAATGCAAATCCAAATATACCTACTCAAGACAAGTTCTGTTGAAGTCAATGAGCTTTATTCCCCAGAACATAGTGATAGGACAGAAACCTGTTCCATATGAAATATTTGTTAGAAATGTATTTTTCCATTTTTTTTAAGTTGTGGAAAGTCCCTCTGATTGGTACCATGAAATTCTGAGCTATTACCACAAGAAAGGAAACACAGGAACAATTCTAAAAGCATTCAATTGAATTTTTATTTTTTAAAAGATGTTGCTATAATATTGACATTTTGGTAGTGTCTCCAATGTATATTAAACACATAGTGAAGTTAAGCACTGTAAATCCTCACTGATTTTAAAGAGAGACAGTGAAGCACATGGTCTGCTACCATCTTGAAAGCAAGGGGACATAAATATGGTTAATTATAACTGAACCATACTCAGATTTCTCTAAAAGTAGTTTACTAATTGAAAAATAGTTAAGGCATCATCCATCCTCCTGGAGGCACAACTGAATCTATTATTGTGGATTGGTAAGTGAACTGGAAATAGCTGTGTGACATTGTTACAGAGAAAACCTTGGAAATGTGGTACTGAGTGGTTGCTAGGCAAGGTTTGAATTACTAAAGGCAGACAATCCCAGCACATGTGATGGGAAGGGGGCCTCTATCAGGGAGGAAAAGTTTTATGAAGGGGTTTTTGCCTCTGACAGTTGTGGACTGAGAGTTGAAGCAGTCAACTGAGAGACTCACGGGGAGTGAATGTGTACTGGGTGTCTGAAGTGATTGAAGAAAAAGGTCTGACTATCTCATCTTGAATATTACTACATGTTTGCAACTGAGCACTGGGACTTGGTAAAGCAACTCTTCTCCGTGTTATAAAATTAAATTTTACTAACACTCAAATCGGAAAGTTCCATGATATGATAAGAATAATAGACAAAATAGAAGTACTAGAGAATATTCTATAGTTACAGTCATAGTTTAAATTAAACTATATATGACTTTATGATTATGGACATCAGAAATATATCATGTTTATTTTTACTTAATATTTCTATACTTTACTTACAGATACATACATATATATTTATATTTATATTTATATATATATATATATATATATATAAGAGAGAGAGAGAGAGAGAGAGAGAAATCAAGTCTTGTTTAAATTTTTCTGCGATGTATATAAATAGTTCGAGGAGAATGTATGTTTTTAAGTTTTGGTGATGTAACTATAAAAATAAATAAAACTTTTTTTCTAGCAAAAAAATTAAATTAAATTAAATTTAACTATTGGTTTACTTGACTCTGACTGGCTTTCTTAAGCTAGACCAAAGAGTGTCACACTTACCAAAAAAACATAAAGCTATCACACATACAATAGTCCACAGTGAGGTCACTTGGAGTCCTATGTCCCAAATCCTCGGGGGGATTTAAGTAGAGACATTCAGGCAAGGAGAGAGGGAATGGTATCCATGGCTTAGGAAATGTGGGGTGAGCCTGTTAAGATCTATCACAAGCCCCATTCTCTCTCTTTTAAAGTAAGAGCATACAGATATTTTTAACACACTGGGCATTTCTTGAAATGGGAGATCAGCATCTATCTCCTATTAAAGCCTCTAAGGCAAAAAATGCCCCCCAAATTTTTGTTGACCTGGTTTGGTTAATAATGACCTCAATAGAGTCAGGCATTAAAATGTAATTTACTAATATTTATAACAAAACAGATCTTCTAATTTTATTTCATGGAGGCAGATCTGTGTCTCCTGAGGGGAGGTAGCTGGAAAACCAACAACCCTTTTCAGATTTGGAAATTGAATGCTTTCTCTTATTACTTTCTTTGCATGATTTCCCAGAATACTCCTTGCACATCCTTGTTCCTCAACCTATAAATGATTGGATTAAGCATAGGTGTAAAGAATAGGAAAGACACGGTCTTGGTCTTGGGAGTATGTGGAGTTGGGCTATATGTATGTGAATATGCCAGAATTGCATAAGCAGAATGGAGATTTATTCTGTGAATTGCAATTCCAGATAACTTTTCACATAAACTTTCTGTTTTCAATAGTTACTGACTGCTTTTGTTTTATTTCAAGTATTTAGTTAAATTTCTCATGAGAACTTGTGGCTTGAAGTGTATGGTGAGGAAGGAGAATGAAACCTTATTTACATTTTTCCATGGGGTAATTTTTGAAGAAGGGGTCACAGCAGTGTGGCTGAGAGAGCATTGGAGGGTAGCATGGAGGAACGGCAGTCTGGCACACGACGTACAACATGCTACGTCCAATGTGCTACAAAAAGGCTGGGGTCAAAGCTAGGATTGGAAAACTTGGAAATTGAGTGCTTTCTCCTGTTACTTTCCTCACATGATTTTCCGGAATACTCTTTGCACATCCTTGTTTCTCAAGCTATAGATGATTGGATTAAGCATAGGTATTAGGATTCCGTAGAGCACAGGAAAGACTCGGTCCTGCTCTTGGGAGTATGTGGAGTTGGGACGTATGTATGTGAATATGCCAGTCCCATAAAAGATGTTCACAGCAGTCAGATGAGAAGCACAGTTGGAAAATGCCTTAAGGCGCCCTTCCTTTGTGCGGATTCTAAGGATGGCCAAGACTATGTAGACATAAGATACCAGGATAACAAGAAATGAACCCATGATCACAGTTCCACCCAATACAAAAATAAGAATTTGGTTGAGCTGAGTGTCAGAGCAGGAAAGCTGGAATAGGGGTGGGATGTCACAGAAAAAGTGCCAGATGATATTGTCCGAACAGAAAGATAGATGGGACATCAGGCCCGTGTGTACCCCTGAGTTAGACAAGCCAAGGATCCAAGCAGTTGCTGCAAGAAAGGCACACACTTTGGGGCTCATCAGCATATTATAGTGCAGTGGGTGACAAACAGCTGCATACCGGTCATACGCCATGACACCCAGTAGAAGGCATTCAATCCCACCAAAGGAGATGAAGAAATACATTTGGGAGAAACATCCTGCTAGGGAAATTCTTTTGTCTTGGGAGAGGTAATTCAGCAGCATCTTTGGGACAGTGGAAGTTGTGTACCCAATGTCCACCACAGAGAGATTGGCAAGGAAGAAATACATGGGATTGTGAAGTCTTTTGTCCAAAGTGATGGCCAGAAGGATAAGAATGTTCCCAATCAAGGCTACTAAATAAATGACAAAAAAGAAACAAAAGAGAAAGAGTTGTATCTGTGGGTTGCTAGAGAGTCCCAGGAGTATAAATTCTGTGACAGTTGTTTTATTTATCATCTTACGTGGGTACTCCACCTGTAAAAGAATATTTTTAAAATATTTTTTCAGCTATCTTCCCATTGAAGATGTTAAATATTAAATGTTAAAAATGATTGGGGGGGCATGATGGAACCCTAAAGGACATAATTTGCCATGGCATCAAACATGAATCCCAAGTACCTTCTGAAATCACTAATTAAGAAAGGAATTTAGATACTATAAAACACTACCTCTAAGTCATATATAAGATGGACACCTCAGCAGGATACCATGGTTATTGATATCGGCTGGCAATCTATTAGGAACATATGCTGGAGTATGTGTTCTTTACGGAGGGTTTTGGGTGTTTGACTAGGATTCTGGAGACCAGGGTTCAGATCTCCTCCCAGCCATGGAAACCCACTGGGTCACCTTGGTCATGTCACATACTCTGAGTCTCAAAGGAAGGCAATGGCAGACCTCCTTTGAAAAAATATTTCCAAGGAAACTATACTAAAAGTTTTCCTTTGGGGTCACTATAAATTGGAAATTACTTGAAGGAAAACAACAGGAATGTGTTCCTTATATGTGTGTATGTCATTTTTTGGTGTGCTGAGCCAGTTGATATTGCCTTCCTCCCTTTGCAGTATCCAAAGCTCCCTCTTACTTAATGAACAGCCTCTGAATCTTCTTTTATGGCCATTCCCTGCTTTGTATGGAGTAAAGAGAATCACAAAGACTTCTCTCATGCTACAAAATTGGGGACTGAAGGAAACATTTACTGGAAGGGGGCAATTCCATTTTCCCCTCTGTAGCTATATCTCAGTCTTGAGCTGTAATCTCTTTCTACTTCCCTTCATCCTGCCAAATATTCTATACTTCAACTTGTATCTCAAACTCCCACCAAAACTGTTTATTGAACTGTCAAATCACTCCTTCCGTTCCTTTTCCTTCCCTTAGCTCCCTTTTTAACATTCTGAATGCACTGAGAAGTAAATTCCACAGGGTGGACAGACTTTCTGGCTCTACTATCCAGCAAAGCATGGCTTTAACGTAAGTCTACCACCAACTTGTCAAGAATCAGTGTAGTTTGGCCCTAAAAGATGTGTGCAATAAAGTCTATACAAAAACAGGAGGCAGTTTTTAATTAGCCTGTCAAACATTTTTACACATCCATCTGTAGTCTCTGTTGTACTAAGGACAAGAGCTACAGGGATGGAGGGAATACCTTGCCCAACTTCTTAAAGTAACTAAAATCTCCTATATTAGTTTGTGTTTCCACTTAGGACAACTTTCTTCAATGTGCTCCTCTCCTAGATGTGTTGGATATAATCTTTGACAGTCCATAATTGTTAATTATCACTATAATGTGTTGCACATGTGGGAAATCTTTCTTCTCATAACCACAGCTGTCTAACTTTGAATCTGGCATTTGAACGAGGGAGTCTTTTTGAGAACAAATGAAAGAAATGCAAAATTATATTGACCAGGATCATGTTGGGCAGTTACGAATGCAGAAGCACCATAGTTACAGTGCTACACAATGAATCCAGTTCCAGTGCTCCCAGTCTGCACTTACTGGGCAGTAGTGACTGCAGTGGATAAGGTCTGTCTCCATGTTGATTGGGGAGCAGCTAACTGATGTTCTGACCCCTTCCATGAGTGATCTCCAGTGCAACAGAGAGAAGCAGTTACAATTCCCCCTCATACTGAGATCCTTTGCAAGAGGGGAATGAGTGGGACTGTCATCAAGCTGCTTCTGGATAGACGGGGGAAAGACCCTCATTGATTGCAGTAACTGTTGTCTGGTATAGTCTCCTAAACTGGGGGCTTTGTAGGAATCCTGACTATGAAACAGTCACAAGTATGTAACTCTACATTATGTGTTCATAACTGCCAAACAGTATTTCAGCCAATATGTATTTCTGAATCACAGAGGTACATGGGAGCATTGGAACCATTCAAAACCAGACTAAAGCTATCTTCTCCAACAGTCTGTTCCCACTCTCACCAATAAATTTTCTCAGAGAAGCCTGATAGCAGCACTTGAGTGCCTCTGTATGTTCATCTTATGTTTGTCACCAACTGATTCATGTAGGCACATTGCCTCTGATATTGCAAGTGATGTATAGCCATTCTGACACATAGCTATGGATGGAGATCCATCTCCATGAATTTGCCTCAGTTTCTTTCTAAAGCCAAACTGGTAGCCATAATTACATTTTGTGGAAGTGAATTCCATAGCATGACTGTGTGCTGGCAAAGAATTAGGAAACAATAATGACTATGCCATAATCATTTGTTATATCTTACTTGTTTAGTAGTCCTGCACTTTCTGTTTCCTTATAAGCAGTAATACATTCTGGAGCCTCATCCTGGAGAAGATCTTGATACACCAAAGTGTTGTTAAATTATCCATACGAACCTCAGTAGCTACTGTATCTCTGCCTCTTTCAACCCCAAGTCACTATTATTACAGGCTAGACATATATTCCAGTGAAATATGCTCAGGGGAACTGCATGCTACAGGGTAATTGACTCATACAATCACTTCTTACAGTTGGATTTTTTTTTTTTTTTTTGGTAATCTCTAGTTCTTCATTTGAAATAACCCCTTTAGGTACAAACTTTCCATGAACTCAGTTCTCAGGTGAGTTTTTCCCTACAGATTCCAGATAGGCAACTTTTGCCTACAAGCACAAGCATGCAACTTCTGTATCTGCTCTGGGCAACAGGACTAGGATTCCTAGACTAGCAATCACACAAGTACTCTCGATATTCTTTCTGCTACAAACTCTAGTGACAAAGAGAATGATCTTGTGATGTACCAATCACTTTGGCATCATGGTTGAATTTCTTTCTGCTGGTTGAATTTCTTTCTGCTGGAGGATAGGCAGAGTGGGGTTGTCCTATAGCAGCATCAGGGTGGGGGAATTGCCCTAAAAGAACCCAAAGAAAATTGTTGGCTATTTCTCCTCTGGGTATAATTATTGATTTATTTAAATTATTTACTACTGGTTTTCTTCCAGGCAAATTTTTTTAAATGATGAAAATTAAGTAGGACGAACTACAGCCGAAACCAAATACTAGAAATGCAGTCTCACACTTAGAAAATCAAAATGGGCTTATCTCCCCTTAAGAGCAGTTTGGAATAGCCAGTTTCTTAATGTTTCTTGTTTTTGTTTTTTTTAAAAACATATGTGCATCTCATAGTAGAGCATTTCTTAAAAAGTTGCATTTCTTGGGCCAGCCCAGCTCATAGAAGTTATTTATTGGTATGTGAACTGAATCTCTGTGGCCAATCTTGTTTCTCAACCAGGTGGTCTTAAAATAATATTGTCTTAAACTGCTTAGTGCTTTGAAGATGATTGGCAACACTGGTTCTGCAGCACAAGATTTTGGTGGCTTACCTGATTTATACTCAGTCTGACTATAAGTGGATAATATGTGTAATTAGGAAAAGTATGCAATTTAGGAACTCCATCTAAGTAACATCCCTCTATGGGCTGAAAGTATTTGGAAGCAATTCCAAGAATTCTGTGTCACTTGTTCCTTCCGAAACACAGTCTGTCAGAAAAGCAGATCACCAACTATAAAGACTGCTTTTTTCCCCAGACTTGAGGCTATCATTTTAAAAATGATATGTGCCAAAGGATTCAGAGCAACATGCACAATATATCTCACTAATCTCCTTGCTCTCCAATGTCATCCTCACAACAATCTATAGATATTTGGAGAGAGAGTTAAGAGCCTTGTTATCCAGTGAATTCCAAGGCAGAATGGAGATTTACCCTGTGAATTGCAATTTTAAATAACTTTACACATAATCCTTGTATTTTCAGTAGCTCCTGATTGTTTTTATTTTACCTGGAATAATTAATTAAATTTCTCATGAGAACTTGTGGCCTGAAATGTGGAGTGAGGAAGGGGAATGAAACCTCATTTGCATTTTTTCCATGGGGGAATTTCTGAAGAAGTGGTCAGAGCAGAATAGCTCAGAAAGCCTCAGAGGAAAGCATGGAGGACCAGCAGTCTGGGGTTCATGTACAATGTACTACATCCAACGTACTACTAAAAGGCTAGCTCAAAGATAGGGTTTTCATACTCTATTTCCTACCTCAAAGGGGTACAATGAGAAAGCCATAATGGTTTTCTCATGGGATTGACAAAAGGGGTCTGGAATGGACTAAATGCTTAACTCCAGAACGAGGAAACATTGATGGCTCTTGTACTGATCTTTTAATGTTTGGTCAGGGTTTATATGGAAGATCTCTGTAGAATAAGATCAAGGGACAGTCAAAGATTGCTCATCAGTTTTAGACAGTTTGATTTTTATTGTTTTTGGAAAGGAAAACAGCCTGAAGAGGTAAAAGGATTACCACTAACCGATCAACATTGGGTTTTCCTGCCTAATCCTTTCTGAACTTGTGACCATGAATATGTCTCAGATCAGCTTGATGCTGAAACACATTCTTCAGTCAGTGTGACTCAGTAGTGTTCTCCAGTCATCAATATGTCCAATTTATGAAAATCACATAACTTGCAGGAAGGGTATGGTAACAAACTTTAGTTTATGCTTAAAGCTTACAGGCCCATACGTTGTAATGCCATTTACAGCATAAACCTTCTTATTTAGGAGACATACAGACTATTAGAGAGAAAGTGATGTAATGGTTTGAGCACTGGATTACAACCCTGGAGACCAGGATTCAAGTCCATGCTTGGCCATGGAAACCCACTGGATGACCTGAAGCATTCCATACATTCTTAGCTGCAGAACACCTCATGATATGTTCACATTAGGGTCACCAGAACAACTTGAAGACACACAACAACAAAACAACAACACAAATACAAATCATACCTACTCAGAAAAAGTTCTTTTGAATTTAATGAACTGTATTACACAGAACATAGTTATAGGATGGAAACTTATTCCATATGAAATATTTATTAGAAAAGTACTTTTAAATTGTGGAAAGTCCCTCTGATTGTTACCATGAAATTCTGAGCCATTACAACAAGAAAGGAAATAAAGGAACAATCTTAAAAGCTCTCCACTGACTTTTTATTTTTATTTTCTTAAAAAATTGCTATAATATTGACATTTCAGAAGTGTGTCCGAAGTATATTTAATGCATAACGAGGTCAAACACTTTAAATCCTCACTTATTTTAATGGAGGACAGTGAAACATATGGCCTGCTACTGTCATGAAAGCAAAGAGACATAAATATGGTTAATTACAATTGAACTATACCTACTATATTTCTCTAAAAGCGGATTACTAATAGGAAAATGCTTAAGGTATCATCCATCCACCTGAAGACACAACCGAGTCTGGTATTGTGGTTTGGCAGTGAACTGGAAAGAACTTTGTAATGTTGCTACAGAGATAACCTGTTGGAAATATGGAGTGTTTGCTAGGCAAAGTGTGAATTATGATAGGCAGCCAGTTCAAGCACATGTGATGGGGGAGGGCCCTGTGAGTGAGGAAAAGTATTTAAAAAGGGTTTATGCCTCTGCCAGTTGAAGGACTCAGACCATTTCTGCACTGGGCGAGGGAATCACCTTGTGCTGCTACTTACTGGATCTTCTCGCTCCCTGGTCTGGTCCAGGCTGCTTCAGAGCAGTGTGTGGTCGTAGATCCGCACTGCTCCGATATCCAAAATGGCGGCTTCCGGTTGGTCGTGGGTCCCAACCAACCACTGAAGCTAGCCAGCCTAAAGCTCGCCCTCCTCAGATCACAGGTTCACATTGGTGGGAGCCTGCAAATCTGCACCGGAGAGCAGGCACACAGTGATACACTCCAGGCTTTCAAAAGACCGGAAAAATCAGGTCTTTCAAAAGCATGGTGGAGGACCACTTGGGGTCATTCTGGAGCTGACTGAGGTGCAGATCTACAGTAAGTGGTCTGGACCCAGTCTGCTCCAAGCTGCAGATGTCCTCCATGGAGGACGCACTGCACCATTTTTATGGCCTCAGTTGAGAGAGTCTGAGGGTAGTGAATGTGTACTAGATGTCTGAATTGAAGGAATAAAAAAGGACTGACATCACTCAGTTTGAATACTATTATACAGTATGTTTGGAACTGAGCACTGGGACTTGATAAGACAACTGTTCTGTATGTGATAAAATTAAGTTGAACTATTGGTTTACTTGACTTCGATCGGTTTTCTTAAAGTGGACCAAAGAATGTCACAAGTACCATAAAGAACACAGAGCTAACATACACACTGTCCTTAGAGAGGTCACCTGGAGGTCTATGTTCCAAATCTTGAAAGGGGATTTAAGCAGTCACTTTAGGGAAAGGTGAGAGTAACTAGAATCCATAGCTAGAAACTTGCCAGGCCAGTCTGTAAAAGGGACCTATCACAAGGCACCTTCTCTCACTTTCCATCTTTCACTGGACCTTCAAGTAGGAGCATATAGATATTTTTTAAGACAGTGGGCATTTGTTGCAATGGGGCATCAGCAAATCTCTGAGAGTAAAAAGTGCCTGGCCTGGTTTGGTTATTTGGCTTGGTTTGGTTAAAAATGACCTCATGAGATACAAGCACTAAAATAGAGCAAAACAGATCTTCTGATTTTATGTCATGGAGAATGATCTCTGTTTCCTGAGAGTAGAGAGACGGAAAATTCAGGCTTTGAAAATGAGTGGTTTCTCCAGTTACATTCCTTGCATGATTTTCCGAAATACTAAATGTACATCCTTGTTCCTCAAGCTATAGATGATCGGATTAAGCATAGGTGTTAGGATACCATAGAGCACAGGAAAGACTCGGTCCTGTTCCTGGGAATATGTGGAGTTGGGACGTATGTATGTGAATATGCTAGTCCCATAGTAGATGTTCACAATGGTCAAGTGAGAAGCACAGGTGGAAAATGCCTTTAGACGCCCTTTCTTTGTGTGGATCCTAAGAATGGCCAAGACTATGTAGACATAAGACACCAAGATAACCAGAAATGAACCCATGATCACACTTCCACCTACCACAAAAGTAACAATTTGGTTGATCTGAGTGTCAGAACAGGAAAGTTGGAATAGGGGTGGGACATCACAGAAAAAGTGCCGGATGACATTGTCCCGACAGAAAGATAGAAGGGACATCAATGCACAGTGTATCCCTGAATTAGACAAGCCAAGAATCCAAGCAGTTGCTGCAAGACAGGCACAAACTTTGGAGCTCATCAGCACATTGTAATGCAGCGGATGACAAACAGCTGCATACCGGTCATATGCCATGACACCCAGCAGAAGACACTCCACCCCACCAAAGGAGACAAAGAAATACATTTGAGAGAAGCAGCCTGCTAGGGAAATTCTTTTGTCTTGGGAGAGGTAATTCAGCAGCATCTTTGGGACAGTAGAGGTTGTGTATCCAATGTCCACCACAGAGAGATTGGCAAGGAAGAAATACATGGGATTGTGAAGTCTTTTGTCCAAAGTGATGGCAAGAAGGATAAGAATGTTCCCAATCAAGGCTACTAAATAAATGAGAAGAAAGAGACCAAAGAGAAACAGTTGTATCTCTGGATTGCTGGAGAGTCCCAGGAGTATAAATTCAGTGACAGTTGTTTCATTCATCATCTTCTGTGGGCACTCCATCTGTAAAAGAATATTTTTAAAATATTTTTTTCAGTTATCTCCCCTTTGAAGAGGTTAAATATTAAATGTTAAACATGATGGGGGACAAGATGGAACCCTGAAGGACATCACAAGAATCCCCAGGACCTTCTGAAGTCAGCACTTCAAAAAGGAATGGAGATACCATAAAACACTACCTGCAAGTCCCATACTAATCAAATACTTCAGAAGGATACCCTGTGTATTTATTTGTGCTGGCATCCTCTTAGGAAAAGGTGGATATGTATGTGTTCCTTACAGAGTGGTTTGAGTGTTGGACTAGGGACATTTCTGCACTACACTCTTATAGTGCAGTTATTCCACTTTCAACATCCTATGGAATCCTGGAGTTTGCAGTGTAGGGAGGGTCCAGCCGGCCTTCCCTAAACTGTAAACCCAAAGATTCCATAGGATGTTGAAAGTGGAATAATCACACCATAACACTGTAGTGTGGAAATGGCCTAGTACTCTGGAGACCAGGCTTCAAATCCTCTTCCAGTTATGGAAACTCACTGTGTTACCCTGGGCAAGTCACATACTCTGAACCTCAAGTGAAGGCAATGGGAAATCTCCTCTGAAGAGATCTTGCCAAGAAAACCATGTGATAAGTTTGCCTTAGGTGTTACCATAGTTTGGAAATTATTTGAAGTAAAACAACAACAATGTGTCCCTTATACATTGTGTGTCCTTTTTGGGGTGCTAAGCAGGTTGATATTCCCTTCGTCCCTTCACAGTACCCAAAGCTCCTCTGACTTATATGAACAGCATTTAAATCTTCTTTCATGATTACTCTCTGCTTTGAGTGGAGCAAACAGGACCACAGAGGCATTTCTATTTAGCCAGATGCAAAATTATGACTTCAGTACTGAAATCTGTCCACATCCCCTGGAGGTTTCAACATTGCTATAATAATTTAGCATCTGGCTTTGAAGCAGGTCTGCATGTGGACCTATTATATTACAGAGAGACACACATGGTTGCATCCATTGCAAGTAGTTTACATAAATTAAGAGGGACACCTTTCCTCATCTCTTTCCTGACACTGACAAGGTTAACCAGCAGTTTCTGTCCCCAAAGGGCTAAAGAATGATTTGGATTTAGGTACTCTACCACATAGAGAAATCATGTCAGGAAGGAATAGTGATTCCAGCACCATATCAAATAATATTTCTATACAGAAATATTATTCTCCACTCCAAAAATGCATTTCCTGTGCAGAAGATACTTCAGTTGGGGGTTATTTTGAAAAATAAAATGTGGTTGCTCCCCCCACCCTTGCTCAGAAAGCAGCAAGTACTAGGAAAGATATAGCATTTTCTCTGCTCGTGAATTTTGTGCAGACTTAGCCATGCACTACAAAGAATTTCATCAGTCCAAGATCACCTCTATTGATTTTAATAAATCATCCCTGAATCAGAGGTTTATGGAACATCGTAAGAATTCTGGTCCCCTTTGAAATTATCTTCAGTCCTTAAATGTCCAGCACTGTAGAAAGTGGGACAATAAAAATCATTTACACCAACAGCTCTGATATTTGCATTCCCTTAATAAAATTTACTGCTTGCCTTTTTTGATTGCCTAACCCAGTGTCTTTTAAGCTATGTGATGTGGGGAGGGGAGACAAAGGGGATGTTTTTCCTTGAAAATGGGCTAGAGACCAGTCTCATATTTTTGCCCATTGACTACAACTCTTTCTTTTCTGGAAAATTTTCCACAACTGGAGGGCAGTGGCTTGGAGACCAGCAGCAAACCAGCAACCACCAACTAGAGGACCACTGCACTAAATTGTATTCCTTAAATGGTCAACTGAAGTTTTAGACTACTGTCGTGCTGCAAATTTGGGGACTGAATTAAAATTTTATTGGAAGTCGGTAATTCCATTTTGCCCTCTATAGCTATACCCCAGTCTTGAACTCCAATCTCTTCCCTCTTCTCTTTATTCTGTCAAACACTCCATACTTCAACTTGTATCTCATGCTCGCATCAAAACTGTTTATTAAACTGTCAAATCACTCCTTTCCATTCCTTCCCTCAGCTCCCTTTTTAACATTCTGAAGGATATGAGAAGTTAATTCCACAGGTTGGACAGGCTTACTAGCTCTGCTATCAACCAAACCATGGCTTTAACATCAGTCTACCACCAACTTGGCAAAAGTCGGTGTAATTTGGGTCTGAAAAGACCTGTGGAATAAAGTCTGTATAAAAGCAGTGGAAAGCAAAAAAGAGTGGGAGGAAAAGTACAAGAGACTTTTAATTATCATGTTTTGTCAGATAGTTTTACACATACGTCTGCTTTATCTGTTGTAGTAGGGACAAAAACCACAAGTGGGGGGGAACACCCTTGCCCTATAATGAAACATCTCTTATATCACTTTGTGCTTCTCATTTTGGACAGCTTTCCTCAATCTGCTCCTCTCCTAGAAAGTATTGAATATAACCTTAGAAAGTCCATAATTGTTAATTATTACTGTAATGGGTTGGACAAGCAGGGTTCCCTCTCTCAACCTCATCTGTTTAATTTAAAATCTGGCATGACAATAAGGGAATTTCCTTGAGAACAAATGAAAGAAATGAAAAATCATACTGACTGAGATCATGTTGGGTAGTTATGAATGCATAAGCATCATAATTACATCGCTACACAGCAAATCCCATCCCAGTCCCCCCAGGTCTTCCCTACTGGGCAGTAACCACTTAAGTTGGTGGATCTGTTCCCCTGTTGATTGGAAAGCAGCTAACTGATGTTCTGATCCCTTCTGCAAGTCATCTCCAGTGCAACAGGGAGAAGCAGGACCTGTGTTGCAATTTCCCTCATGTTGGAGATCCCTTGCAAGAGGGGAATGAATGGCACCATCACCCAGTTGCTCCCTGATTGACAGGGGAACAGACCCCCAGTGATTGCAGTGGCTGATGGCTGATAAGACGGACTGGAGAACTTTCACGATCCCTTTGAATCTGCTAACTAGGGGCTTTGTAGGAATCATGAATATGAAATATTCATGAGTTTGTAACTCTAGGTTGTGAGTTCGTAACTGCCAAATAGGATTCCAGCCATTATGTATTTTGGAATCACAGAGGTACATGAGCGCAGTAGAACCAATCAAGATCAAACCAAAAGCTATCTTCTTCAACAGTCTGTTCCTACCATCACCAATAAATTTCTGTAGAAAAATTTATGAGTGCTACTGCATGCTCAGTCTTATGTTTTCCATCAACTGATATATGTTGGTATATTGCCCCTGATATTGCAGGTGATGTATAGCCATTCTGACAGATAGCCATGGATGGAGATCCATCTCCATGAATTTGCTTTGGTTCTTTCTGAAGCCAAAATGGTAGATAATGACATTTTGTTGAAATGAATTCCACAGCATAGCTTTGTGCTGGCAAAGAATTAGGAAAGAATAATAACTATGCAATAACTCTTCGTTATATCTCACCTGTTTAGTAGTCCTGCACTTTCTGTTTTCTCGTAAGCAGAGCGTCATCCTGGGAAAGGTCTTGATACACCAGAATGTTGCTAAATCAGTCATGTCAACCTCAGTAGTTGCTGTATCTCTGTCTCCTTCAAGCCCAAGTGACTAGTATTTCAGACTAAACACATATTCCAGTGAAACATGCTCAGGGGAACTGCATGCTATGTGCTAATTGACTCATACAATCATTTCTTACAGTTGGATTTTTTTTTTTTTGCTAATATCTGGTTTTTCATTTTAAATACACATCTCTAAGTACAAACTTTCCATGAACTCAATTCTCAGGTGGGATTTTCTCTACAGATTCCAGATGGGTAACTTTTGCCTAGAAACACAAGCATGCAACATCTATATCTGCTCTGGGCCAAAGCACCAGGATTCCTAGACTAACAATCACACCAATACTCTCTGTATACTCTCTGTGATAAATCCCAGTGACAAATAGAGTGATATTATGAGGCACCCATCACTTTGGCATCATTTCTGAATTTCTTTCTCCTGGATGATAGGGAGGGTGGGGCTGGCCTATAGCAGTGTTCGGGGTGGGGAATTGCCAAGAGAGGACCGAAAGAACCCATCTTTGGTAAAAAGTTGTTGCCCATTCCTGTCCTGGGTCAAGCTACTGATTTATTTAAATTATTTTTCTGCTGCTTTTCCTCAAGGTAGCTCAAAAAGTTTTTTAAAAATTAAATAACAATCATTTAAATTAGAATGGACAACAGCCAAAACCAATTACTAGAAATAAAACCTCACATTTACATAATGAAAATGGGCTTATGCTCATTCAAGAGCAGTTTGGAATACTCAGTTCCTTAACACTTTCTCTGCTTTTCTTTTCCTTCCTTCCTTCCTTCCTTCACCATATGTGCATCTCTTGGTAGAACATTCATTAAAAAGGAGACCCTCCCCCAAAAGACCCATTTCGTTATTTATTGGTATGCAAATTGAATCTCAGTGGCCAATCTTGTGTTTTGGGCAGGTGGTCTTCAAATAATCTTGTCTCAAGCTGTTCAGTGCTTTGAAGAACATTGTCAATACTGGTTCTGCAGCACAAAACTTTAATGCATTCTTTGTAGCTTACCTGATCTATGCTCCTTTTGATAAAGAGTATAAGTGGATAATATGTAGGAAAGGTATGTAATTCAGGAACTCCAACTAGGAAACACCGCTCTATGGGATGAAAGTACATGGAAGCAATTTCAAGAATTCTGTGTCACTGGTTCGTTCCAAATTACAGTCGGTCAGATAAGCATGTTACCAGCTATAGCAGACTGGTTTTTTTAAGCCTTGAGGCTACTTAGATTTTTTGGTATGTGCCAAAGGATTCAGAGCAACATGCACCATATATCTCACCAATCTCCCTGCTCTCCAATGTCATCCTCACAACAATCTATTGATATTTGGAAGGAGAGTGAGAGTTTTGTTATCCAGTGAATTTCAAAGCAGACTGGAGATTTATTCTGTGAATTGAAATTCTAGATAACCTTTCACATAAACCTTCTGTTTTCAATAGCTACTGGTTGTTTTTGTTTTATTTCAATATTTAGTTAAATTTCTCATGAGAACTTGTGGCTTGAAGTGTATGGTGAGGAAGGAGAATGAAACTTCATTTATATTTTTCCATGGGGTAATTTTTGAAGAAGGGGTCACAGCAGTGTGGATGAGAGAGCATTGGAGGGTAGCATGGAGGAATGGCAGTCTAGAGCCCCATGTACACCGTGCTACGTCCAATGTGCTACAAAAAGGCTGGGGTCAAAGCTAGGATTGGAAAACTTGGAAACTGAGTGCTTTCTCCTGTTACTTTCCTCACATGATTTTCCGGAATACTCTTTGCACATCCTTGTTTCTCAAGCTATAGATGACTGGATTAAGCATAGGTATTAGGATTCCATAGAGCACAGGAAAGACTCGGTCCTGCTCTTGGGAGTATGAGGAGTTGGGACGTATGTATGTGAATATGCCAGTCCCATAAAAGATGTTCACAGTAGTCAGGTGAGAAGCACAGGTAGAAAATGCCCTACGGCGCCCTTCCTTTGTGCGGATCCTAAGGATGGCCAAGACTATGTAGACATAAGATACCAGGATAACAAGAAATGAACTCATGATCACACTTCCACCTACCACAAAAGTAAGAATTTGGTTGAGCTGAGTGTCAGAACAGGAAAGCTGGAACAGGGGTGGGATGTCACAGAAAAAGTGCTGGATGACATTGTTTCGACAGAAAGATAGACGGGACATCAGGCCCGTGTGTACCCCTGAGTTAGACAAGCCAAAGATCCAAGCAGTTGCTGCGAGACAGGCACACACTTTGGGTCTCATTAGCACGTTGTAGTGCAGTGGGTGACAAATAGCTGCATACCGGTCATATGCCATGGCACTCAGTAGAAGACACTCAGCCCCACCAAAGGAGATGAAGAAATACATTTGGGAGAAACAGCCTGCTAGGGAAATTCTTTTGTCCTGGGAGAAGGAATTCAGCAGCATCTTTGGGACAGTGGAAGTTGTGTACCCAATGTCCACCACAGAGAGATTAGCAAGGAAAAAATACATGGGATTGTGAAGCCTTTTGTCCAAAGTGATGGCCAGAAGGATAAGAATGTTCCCAATCAAGGCTACTAAATAAATGAGAAGAAAGAGTCCAAAAAGAAACAGTTGTATCTGTCGGTTGGTGGAGAGACCCAGGAGTATAAACTCAGTGACAATTGTTTCATTCATCATCTTCTGTGGGTACTCAATCTGAAAAGGAATATTATTAAAATATATTTTTTAGCAGTCCTCCCTTTGAAGAGGTTAAATATTAAATGTTAAATATAATGGGGGAAAAGATGGAAGCCTGAGGGACTTCATAGGCAACAACATCAAAGAAGAATCTACTATATTGAGAAATCATTTTGAGATGGAATAGTCATTCCCGAACATTATCAAATAGTGTTCCTATACAGAAATATTATTCTCCATTCCAAACATTCCAAAAATGTTATTTCATATGCAGAAAATACTTCAGTTGGAAGTTTATTTAAAAATATGTGGTTCCTTTTTGTTGTTGTTCTTTGCTCAGAAAGCAGCAATTATTTTGGAAGATACAGAATTTTCTTTACTCAGGTGATTTTTGTGCAGGATAAATCCTGCACCACAAAAATTTTTTATAAGTAGTTCCTCTTTACAAGACTTTGTATGAATTTCAAATTGTTCCAGAATCACAAGTTTAGCAATGTGGAGTGGGAGGCTTCAGAACAATCCTCATCCTCCATGAAATTTTCTCTCAGGCCTCAAATGCTTAGTATTGCAGACAGTAAGACACCAGAAATCATTCACACCAACACCTCCTATATATGCTGTGTTTGAATGCTCTTGATGAAATTGTCTGTCTTCCCCCTCCCCCCTCTTTTTTTTTTTTTGCTGTTCTCAAACCCAGTCCCTCTTAAGCTATCTGATGTAGTGGGGGACAAGGGGAGGTTTTTCTGCCGATATTTGTTCCCATTGATGGCAACTATTTCTTTCTTTCCTGGAAAATTTTCCAGGACTATAAGCCAGTGGCTTGGAGACCAGCAGCAAGCCAGCAACCACCAACTAGAGGACCACTGACCTAAACTGTATTCCTTGAATAGTCAATTGAAGTTTTAGGCTACTGTCGTGCTACACATTTGGGGACTGAAGGAAAATGTTGTTGGAAGTGGGCAATTCCATTTTGCCCTCTGTAGCTATACCCCCAATCTCTTCCCTCTTCCCTTCCGTCAGTCAAACACTCCGTACTTTAACTTGCATCTCAAAACTCCCATCATAACTGTTTATTAAATTTTCAAACCATTCCTTCCCTTTTCTCCCCTTAGCCCCCTTTCCAACATTCTGAACAATATGAGAGGTTAATTCCACAGGCTGGACAGGCTTACTAGCTCTGCTATCCACCAAACCATAGTTTTAACACCAGTCTATCACCAACTTGGCAAGAGTCAGTGTAATTTGGGTTTGTAAGACCTGTGGAATAAAGTCTGTATAAAAGCAGATGAAAGAGAAAAAGAGCAGGAAAAAAAGTACAAGGGACTTTTAATTATCATGTTCTGTCAGACAGTTTTACACATACATCTGCTTTATCTGTTGTAGTAGGGACAAAACCCACGGGGGGGGGGAGCCCTGCTTGCTCAATAACAAAGCACCTCCTGTATCCATTTGTGTTTCCACTTTGGTCAGCTTTCTTCAATCAGCTCTTCTCGTAAATATGTTGGATATAACCTATTATTGTAATGGGTTGGACATGTGGGAAATCCTCCCTCCCTCAACCTCTTAATTTAAAATCTGGCATGAGAATTAGGGAGTTTCCTTGAGAACAAATGAAAGAAATGAAAAATCATACTGACTGGGGTCATGTTAGGTAGTTACGAATGCATAAGCACCATAATTATACTTCTACACAGCAAATACCATCCTAGTTCTCTCAATCCCACTCATAGGATAGTAGCCACTGGAGTTGATGGGATCTGTTCCCTGGTTGATGGGAAAGCAGCTAACTGATGTTCTGACCCTTTTCACAAGTCATCACCAGTGCAACAGAGAGAAGCAGTTACTATTCCACCTCATATTGAGATTCCTTGCATAAAGGGAGTGAGTGGGAGCGTCAGCTTTCTGAATGAAAGGGAAACAGACCCTTGTTGATTGAAGTGGCTCTTGCCTGCTAAGGGGGATTGGAGAATTCTCACCACCTCTATAAGCCTCCTAAACTAGGGGCTTTGTAGGAATCATAAATATGAATCAGTCCCAGTATCTAACTCTAGGTTACGTGTTTGTAATTGCCCAACAGAGTTCCGGCCGTAATGGATTTCTGAATCATACAGGTACTTGAAAACATTAGAATCATTTAATATCAGTCCAAAAGCTATCTTCTTCAACAGTCTGTTCCCATGATCAGCAAAAAAATTCTGTAGAGAAATTTATGAGTGCTGCTGCATGCTCAGTCTTATGCTTTCCATCAACTGATACATGTAGGCACATTGTCCCTGAGGTTGAAGGTGGTATATAGTCATTCTCACACATAGCCATGGATGGAGATCCATCTCCATGAATTTGCTTCAATTCCTTTCTTATGCCTAATGCTGTGGAATTCATTTCCACAAATGTAATTAGCCATAATTACATTTTGCAGAAATGAATTCCACAGCTTAATTATGTGTTGGCAAAGAATTAGAAAACAGTAATAATTATGCACCAACCCTTCATTATCTTACCTGTTTTAGGAGTCTTGCACTTTTTGTTTCCCTGCAAGCAGTAATCCATTCTGGAGCCTCATCCTGGGGAAGATCTTGATACACCAGAATGTTGTTAAATCATCCATGCCAACCTCAGCAGCTGCTGTATCTCTGCCTCCTTCAAGCCAAGTCACCAATATTTCAGGCTAGACATATATGCCAGTGAAGCATGCTCAGGGGAACTGCATGCTACAAGGTTATTGACTCATACAATCACTTCTTACAGTTGGATTTTTTTTTTGTAATCTCTCTCTTTTTGTTAAATATACACGACTTTATGTACACCCTTTTTATTAACTCAATCCTCAAGTAGGATTTTCTCTACAGATGCCAGATGGGTAACTTTTGCTTACAAACACAGTCATGCAACATCTGACATCTGCTCTGGACAAAAGGATCAGGATTCCTAGACTAGCAATCATACCACTATTCTCAATATACTATCAGTGATAAATCCTAATGAGGAACAGGATGAGGCTGTGAAGTACCCATCACTTTGGTATTATTGTTGAACTTCTTTCTCCTGGATGATGGAGAGGGTAGGGCTGGCCTACAGCAGCATCGGGGTGGGGAATTACCAAGAGAGAATTCCTTGGTAGTTCCCCTTTCCTCTCCTGGATTTAACTATTGATTTATTCAAATATTTTCCTGCTGCTTTTCCTCAAGGCAGGTCACAAAGCAAAAGAAAATTAAGTGACAAAATTAAAGTAGAATGAACCACAGTCAAAGCCAAATATTAGAAATGATACCTCAGATGTACAAAATGAAAATGGACTTATGTGCATTAAAGAGCAGTTTGAAATATTCAGTTCCTTAACATTTCTTGTCTTCTTTCTTTCTTTCTTTCTTTCTTTCTTTCTTTCTTTCTTTCTTTCTTTCTTTCTTATCTCTATCTTTCTTTCTTTTAACCATATGTGCATAGTTTGGTAGAACATTCATTAAAAATGAGGACTCACAAAAAAGACCCATTTTTGGGGCCAACCAAGCTAATAGAAGTTATTAGTTGGTACATGAATTGAATCTCTGTGACCAATCTTGTGTCTTGGGTGAATGGTCTTAAAATAATCTTGTCTCAAGCTGTTCAGTGGTTTGAAGATGATTGTCAACACTGGTTCTGCAGCACAAGATTTTGGTGGCTTACCTGATTTATACTCCTTTTGACAAGTGGAGTATAAGTGGATAATATGTGTAATTAGGAAAAGTATGTAATTCAGGAATTCCATCTAAGTGACATCCCTCTACGGGCTGAAAGTATTTGGAAGCAATTCCAAGAATTCTATGTCACTTGTTCCTTCCAAAACACAGTGTCAGAAAAGCAGATCACCAACTATAGAAGACTGCTTTTTTTTTTTCAAACTTGAGGCTATCATTTTAAAAATATGTGCCAAAGGATTCAGAGCAACATGCCCAATATATCTCACCGATCTCCTTGCTCTCCAATGTCATCCTCACAACAATCTATAACAACACAACACAACAATCACAAACAAGAGCCTTGTTATCCAGTGAATTCCAAGGCAGAATGGAGATTTACCCTGTGAATTGCAATTCTAAATAACTTTACACATAATCCTTGTATTTTCAGTAGGTCCTGATTGTTTTTATTTTACCTGGAATACTTAGTTAAATTTCTCATGAGAACTTGTGCCCTGAAATGTGGAGTGAGGAAGGGGAATGAAACCTCATTTGCATTTTTTCCATGGGGGAATTTCTGAAGAAGTGGTCAGAGCAGAGTGACTCAGAAAGCCCCCGAGGAAAGCATGGAGGAGCAGCAGTCAGGGGCACACTGTACTATGCACTACATCCAACATACTACAAAAAGGCTGAAATGAAAGCTAGGATTTTATACCCTGTTTCTTACCCTGAAGGGTTATGATGAGAAAGCTGTAATGGTTTTCTCACAGAATTGACAAAAGGGATCTGGAATGTGCTGATTGCTTAACTCCAGCATGACAAAACATTGATGGGTCTTGTACTGATCTTTTAACGTTTGGTCAGATAGGATTTATATGGAAGATCTCTGTAGGATAAGATCAAGGGATAGTCTCTCATTGCTCAGCAATTTGCTCAAACAATTGCTCAAACAATTTTTTATTGATTTTGGAAATGCAAAGAACCTGGAGTGGTAAGAGGATTAGCACAGACCCATCAGCACTGAGTTCTCCTGCCTTATACTTTCTGAACTTATGACTGTGAATATGTCTCGAGTCAGCTTGACTCTGAAACGTGTTCTTCAGTCAATGAAACCTCTGCTGTATTCTCCAGTCATCAATATGAAAATCACATACTTTACATGAGGGGTGGTAGGGTATGGTAACAAACTTAAGGTTACACACTTAGAGCTTTCAGGTCCATGCATTGTAATGCCATTTACAGCATAAACCTTCTTATTTAGGAGCTATACAGACTATTAGAGAGTAAGTGGTTTAGTGGTTTGAGCACTGGATTAGAACCCCGGGGACCAGGGTTCAATTGCATGCTTGGACATGGAAACCCACTGGATGACCTGAGCCATTCCATACATTCTCAGCTGCAGAACACCCCATGATATGTTCACATTAGGGACACCAGAACAACTCACAGGCACACGACAACAAAACAACAATGCAAATTCAAATCATACCTATTCAAGAAAAGTTCTGTTGAATTCAATGAGCTTTATGCCCCACAACATAGTCATAGGACAGAAACTTGTTCCATATGAAATATTTGTTAGAAACATATTTTTCAATTTTTTTTAAATTGTGGAAAGTCCCTCTGATAGTTACCATGAAATTCTGAGCCATTACAACAAGAAAGGAAATAAAGGAACAATGCTAAAAGCTCTCAACTGGCTTTTTAACTTTTCTTTTTTAAAAAAATTGCTATAATATTGACATTTTGGGAGCGTGTCCAAAGTTTATTAAATGCGTAATGAAGAAATCCTCACTCATTTTAATGGGAGACTGAAACACATGGCCTGCTACTCTCCTGAAAGCAGAGGGACAAAAATATGGTTAATTATAGCTGAACCATACCTAATCATATTTCTCTGAAAGTAGATTACTAATAGGAAAATGCTTCAGGCATCATCCATCTTCCTGAAGATGCAACTGAGTCCGTTATTGCGTACTGGCAGTGAACTGCAAAGAACCCTGTGGTATTTTTGCAGAAATATCATATGTTTCGCTCAGCTGTGTTTAAATTACTGGAGGCAGGCAATTCCTGCACATGTGATGGGAGGGGGCTTCTTTGAGGGAAGAAAAGTTTTATAAAGAGTTTCTTGACTTTGACATGTGTGAACAGACTGTTGAAGGAGTCAGTTGAGAGAGTCTGAGGGAAATGAATGTGTACTGGGTGTCCAAATTGATTTTTTTTAAAAATGACTGACATAATTCATTTTGAACAGCTTTACATGTTTGCAACTGAGTGCTGGGACTTGATAAAGCAACCGTACTATATGTTGTAAAACTATGTTGAACTATTGGTTCATTTAACTCTGACTGGTTTTCTTAAACCGGACCAAGGAATGTCACACTTACCATAAAGAAAAGAGAGATAACACACACTTCAGTCCACAGAGAGATCACCTGGAGGTCTATGTCCCAAAATCTGAAGGGGGATTTAAGCAGGGACTTTATGGAAAAGTGAGAGTGACTGGTATCTATAGCTAGTAACTTGCAGGACCAGCCTATAAAGGGGATCTATCTCAAGCCACCTTCTCTCACTTTTCATCTTTCACTAGACTTTCACGTAGGAGCATATAGATATTTTTTGAGACAGTGGGCATTTCTTGCAATGGGACACCAGTAAGTCTCTGAGAGTAAAAAGTGCCTGGCCTGGTTTACTTAATTGCCTTGGTTTGGTAAATAATGGTTCAAGATGACCTCGTGAGACTCAAGCATGAAAACGGAGCAAAACAAATCTCCTAATTTTATGTCATGGAGAATGATCTTCGTTTGCTGAGGGGAGAGAGTTGGAAAATTCAGACTGGGAAATTGAGTGTTTTCGCCTGTTACTTTCCTTCCATGATTTTCCGGAATACTCTGTGCACATCCTTGTTCCTCAAGCTATAGATGATTGGATTAAGCACAGGTGTTAGGATACCATAAAGAACAGGAAAGATCTGGTCTCGCTCCTGGGAGTATGAGGAGTTGGGACGTATGTATGTGAATATGATAGTCCCATAATAGATGTTCACAACAGTCAGGTGAGAAGCACAAGTGGAAAATGCCTTAAGGCGCCCTTCCTTTGTGCGAATCCTAAGGATGGCCAAGACTATGTAGATATAAGACACCAGGATAACAAGAAATGGACCAATGACAATACTACCACCTACCACAAAAGTAGCAATTTTGTTGATCTGAGTGTCAGAGCAGGAAAGCTGGAACAGGGGCGGGACATCACAGAAAAAGTGCCGGATGACATTGTCTGAACAGAAAGATAGATGGGACACCAGGCCCGTGTGTACCCCTGAGTTAGACAAACCAAGAATCCAAGCAGTTGCTGCAAGACAGGCACACACTTTGGGGCTCATCAGCACATTGTAGTGGAGTGGGTGACAAATAGCTGCATACCGGTCATATGCCATGACACCCAGTAGAAGGCATTCAATCCCACCAAAGGAGATGAAGAAATACATTTGAGAGAAACAGCCTGCTAGGGAAATTCTTTTGTCTTGGGAGAGGGAATTCAGCAGCATCTTTGGGACAGTGGAAGTTGTGTACCCAATGTCCACCACAGAGAGATTGGCAAGGAAGAAATACATGGGATTGTGAAGTCTTTTGTCCAAAGTGATGGCCAGAAGGATAAGAATGTTCCCAATCAAGGCTACTAAATAAATGAGAAGAAAGAGTCCAAAGAGAAACAGTTGTATCTCTGGATTGCTGGAGAGTCCCAGGAGTATAAATTCAGTGACAGTTGTTTCATTCACCATCTTAGGTGGGTACTCCATCTGTAAAGGGATATTGAGAAAGTATTTTTTTTCCATCTATCTTCCCTTTGAAGAAGTCAAATATTAAATGTTAAATATGAAGGGAGACAAGATGGAACCCTGAAGGACATCATTTGCCATGGCATCAAACATGAATCCCAGCTACCGTCTGAAACTGCTATTTCAAAAAGGAATGGAGATACCATAAAACACTACCTCTAAGTCCCCTTCCAAGACAGACAGCTCAGCACAATACCATGGTTCTTGATATGGGCTGGGATCCTATTAGGAAGTATGCATATGTTACCAGGCTGTATATCCCCACACTGTGATATGGTTTATTGGTGAAATATGATTTGATTGGCTTTGACATAAAACGTGCCTGCTATGGGTATATGGCCAAGCTGGACAAGAGAAAAAGTCTGGTTTAACACGTGCACCACAAATTAGGTCAAAATGCACTTCTAGGCATAACCAGGTCATAGTAAAAAAATCATGAGGTAGCTCCTGGGATAGTAAGCTTAACAACTTTGCTTTTTGAATAATAGCATCTGGAAAGTTCCCACCACACCACTGATTGTCTTAACTCCTCTTACCTCCAACTTGCACATCTCTCCATTATCCTCATATCTATCTAACCATTAGAGTGGTATCACAACTTCCATTGGCCCTTTGACACCTTATGCTAAGACCAATAACCCATTCCAGACTCCATTGTCCACTCTGCAAACTCTGTTGTTTACTCAGCCAGAGAACCATTCATACCCATGCCCTCCAGGCAAAAATCAGATATATAATTGGGTTTTGATCAGCCAAATAGCAGTAAACTGGTTGCTGAATGCAACTCTGCTACTCTAATTCTGGATGTGTACTTTTCTTAGTCCTGTGTCTAAGTCATGTGGTTGCTTCTTTGCTGCTCTTCTGGATTGATAACTATCACCTGTTTCACCTTGAAACTCACTATCCAATAACTTTCCTTCTTCCCCCTGCCCCTTCAGTTTGCCTTGTGTGAGTGTGTGACTGTTTGGATCAAGTGTGCGTGATTAATTTTCTCAATAAAACATGTTTTAGCTTACTTAATCTCTGGCTAGTTTTTCCCTTCATGAGACCCCATAAACCTTGGTGGAAAGATCTTGTTAGGTTACTTCCATTTTGCAGATATCCTGATTTCGAGTTAATAATTCCTCCCCTTGATATGGAGGTACTGGCATTATGGGTGGACCCCCAAGTCACTCACATTTTAGAGTAACACATACATCCCTTAGCAAGTGCTTTGGCTGTTGGACTAGGATTCTGACTAGGGTTCAGTTCCCTTCCCAGGCATGAAAACCCACTGGGTCACCTTGGACAAGTAACATACACTGTTCGTCAAAGGAAGGCAATGGCAAACCTCCTCTGAAGAAATCTTGCCACAAAAACTATGTGATAGGCTCACCTTGAAGGTCACCACAAATGACTTGAAGGTAAAGAATAACAACATGTCTCCTTCTTTTTTGTTCATTTCTCAGAAAGTAGCAATGATTGGGCAAGATATGGCATTTTCTGTGCACATGCTAATTTTGTACAGAATAAATCCTGCACTACAACAAAATCTTATTGGTACAATATTTTCCTCTATATAAGACTTTGTATGAATTTGAAATTGTCCGCAAATCAGAAGTTTAGCTATGGGGAGGGCTTCATAAGAATTCTGTTCCACCACAAATTTTCTCTCAGTCTTCAAATTGCAGAGAGGTGAAACACTAAAAATCATTCACACCAACAGCTCTTCTATATGCTGCGTTTGTATGTCCTTGATAGAATTCTCTGCCTGCCTGCCTGGTGGTTTTTGTTTTTTTTTTGGTTGCCTAACCCAGTGCCTCTTAAGCTATCTAATGTGGAGGGACAAGGGAAGGTTCTCCCCACCCCTCCAATGGCTCAGAAACGAGCCCCACATTTGTGCCCATTGACTACAATTCTTTCTTTCTTTTCTGGAAAATTCTTCAAAACTGAAAGCCAGTGATCACCAACTGGAGTAGCACTGCACTAAGTGGTATTTTTTAAGCAGTCAGCTGAAGTTTTAGGTTACTTCTGTACTACAAATTTGGGGACTGAAGATTTTTTTTTATTATCTTTTTATTAAAAAGAAAAGGAAAAGAAAAACCCCAATACAAATCTGTTGCATAAAAAAGACAAGTAATTGGAGAAAACAATATTTCACATAAGAAAAAAGAAAAAAGAAAAAAACAGTGGGGTAGTACATAAAAAAAGAGGGAAACAATAGAGGAAAAACATGGTTATCAACTTCCTTTTGCCTTCAGCCAAGAACAATGTTCACACACACTTTTTTCTTTTTACTCTAAACTCCCTATTTGGTTTTAGTTGAGATGTAGTTCATAGTTTGAATTCACCCTTTTCCCCCCTCTGTAGATCCTTACATAACGTTTCTACCTTAAGTATCCTAAACACATTTTACACAATGTAAGGAAGTAATTGCATCCAACCTGGGATCTACATACATTTGGATTCTCCATGTTCAAAATATATTTTGTATCTTATAGAATCCATAATTATGTAATGGTGTTTGGAATATACACTTTCCTATACATTTGTTTATAATCTTAAATCTTAATATCCCAGAGACTGAAGGAAAATTTTATTAGAAGGGGCAATTCCATTTTGCCCTTTGTAGCTAAATTTCAGTCTTGAACTTTAATCTCTTTCCTTTTCCCTCCCTTCTGTCAAATATTCCATACTTTAACTTGCATGTCAACCTCACAATCAAACTATCAAATCACTCCTTCCTTTTCCTGCTCTTATCCACCTTTTTAACATTCTGAAGGATATGAAGGTAATTCCACAGGTTGGATAGTCTTTCTGGCTCTACTATCCATCAAACCATGACAATTAAATTTTGTGGAAATGAATTCCACAGTGTAACTATGTGTTGCCAAAGAATTAGGAAACAGTAATGCAGCAACCTTTCATTATATCTTACCTGTTTAGGGGTCTTGCTCTTAATAATCTATTCTGGAGCTTCAGCCTGGGGAAGATCTTGATACACCAGAATGTTGTTAAATCATCCATGCCAACCTCAGTTGCTGCTGTATCTCTGCCTCCTTCAAGTCCAAGTCACTAATATTACAGGCTATTCCAGTAAAACATGCTTAGGGGAACTGCATGATATATGGTAATTGACTCATACAATCACTTCTTACAGGTGATTTTTTTTGACAATCTCTGTTTTTTTGTATGGAAAATACACACCTTTAAGTACAAACTTTCCATGAACTCAATTCTCAGGTGGGATTTTCTCTACAGATTTCAGATGGGTACCTTTTGAATATGAAGATAAGCATGCAGCATCTATATCTGTTCTATGCAATGGGACCAGCATTCCTAGACTGGAAAGCACATCAGTATTCTGTCTTCTATATATCCCAGTGAGAAATAGGATGATTTTGTGATATATCTGTCACTTTGGCATCACTGCTGAACTTCTTTCTCCTGGATGATGGGGAGAGTGGGAATGGTCTACGGCAGCATCAAGGTGGGGGAGTTGCCCTCAAAGAACCCATTCTTGGTATAAAGTTGTTGGCCATTCTTGTTTTGGGTTGAACTATTGATTTATTTATATTAATTTATTACTGCTTTTCCTCAAGGCAGGTCAGAAAGTAAAAGAAATTTAAATGACAAAAATTAAAGTAGAATAAACAACAGCCAGAACCAAATGTTAGAAACGCAAGCTCATATTTACAAAATGAAAATGGGCTTATGTTCCTTTAAGAGGAGTTTGCAATAGCCAGTTCCTTAATTTTTGCTGTCTTTTTCTTAACCATATGTATCTCATGATAAAACATTCCTTAAAAATGGGGCCCACACAAAATACACCCATTTCTTGGGCCAGACCAGCTTTCAGGTTATCAGTTGGTACATGCATTGAATCTCTGTGGCCAATCTTGTGTCTTGGCCAGGTGATTTTAGCATAATCTTGTTTCAAACTGTTCAGCACTTTGAAGATGATTGTCAACACTGGTTTGGCAGCACAGGATCTATGAGTTCTTTGTAGTTTATCTGATTTATATTCCTTTTGACAAAGAATATAGGAGGATAATATGGCTTAGTACAAAACATATGTAATTCAGGAATTCCATTTAGGTAACTCCCCTTCACGGGCTGAAACTATTTGGAATTAATTCCAAGAATTCTGTGTCACTGATGCCTTCCAAAATACAGTCTGTCAGAAAAGCAGATCACCAACTATAGCAGATCTTTTTAGTTGTTTGTTTGTTTGCTTAAAAAAAAAAAACCCTCGAGGCTGCTTAAGTTTTTTAAAATTAATATCCTCCAAGAGATTCAGGGTGTCTTGCCAAAGGCAATTGGCCAGTTCATCAAAGGGAAGGGGGTTCTTTTTAGAGCAGCGGTTCTCAACCTGTGGATCGCGGCCCCTTTGGGGGTCGAACGATCCTTTCACAGGGGTCACCTAAGACCATCAGAAAATAAGGAAAGAAAGAGTAAAGAAAGAGTAAAGAAAGGAAAATAAAGAATACAGATAAAAAGATAGTGCGAAACGAAGGACTCAGTGGGAGACGCAGCTTGCAAGGTTTTTTCCCCTTTTTTGTGGGGACAAGCTGAAGGGGAGGCATTGTAAATAATAAATAAATAATTTTATGGTTGGGGGTCACCACAACATGAGGAACTGTATTATAGGGTCGCGGCATTAGGAAGGCTGAGAACCACTGTTTTAGAGGATCTGGAGGCAATAAAAGACACCAATTATAGGTGAAAATGTCTCAGATTTATTCAACAACAAGCAGTTTAAACAACACAAGCATGTTAGCATACAGTTACAGATGAAATCCACCTAAGCCTATCATGCCTAGGTGACATAAAGATGGATTTTCCCAATCAAGCAAATTGGATTTTCCAATCAGCTGCCCAGAAGCCTGCAGAGAAGCAGTGAGGAACACCCCCTCTGGTAGCCAATATGCTCAGTGCTGCAGCTGTTAGCCTGTGCGTTTATACCCTAAAATTTGGATAGCTCCCATAGAAGCTTTGAGACTGTCCCTGCACCTGTAGCAGGCCGTGTACAAAACTATTAATTAAGTGGAAATCTTTTTGCCCTTCTTCATACCTGTTATTTCTGTAATCCAACACCTTTGGCCAAGGCCAATCCTCTTGTTAGTTAGTGCCAGCTGCAGTGTTATCTCTGTACATCTTACCCATGCAGACATCCCAGAAATCTGTAAGATGGAATGCAGTGTACATTCCCAAGCAGACAGAACAGTGACAAGAACTCTTAAGCCATTATGGAGGAAGAAACCGTACAGGTCGTATGCCTTGAGCCTCTTCGGGATTACAACAGCCTTCCTGCAGTTGCCCCCGCATAAGGCAACATGCACAGTCTATCTCACCAGTCTACCTGCTCTTCAGTGTCATCCTCAAAACAATCTATTGACATAGATTGAAGGCCTTGTTACCCAGTAAATTTCAAGGAAGAATGGAGATTTACTTTATGAACTGCAATTTGAGATAACCTTATACATAAACCTGCTTTCAATAGCTACTGATTTTTTTTTAAATTTTATCTGAAATACTTGGTTAAATTTCTCATGAAATTTCTCAAGTACTCATGAGAACTTGTGGCTTGAACTGTGGGGTGAAGGAGGAGGATGAAACCTGTTTTGCGTTTTTCCCATGAGGCAACTTCTGAAGACAGGGTCACAGCAGAGTGGCTCAGACAGTGTCAGAGGGTAGCATGGAGGAATGGCAGTCTGGGGCACAATGCCCAACATACTATGTCCAATGTACTACAAAACATCTTGGGCTGAAGCTAGGGTGTTAATACCCTAGTTCCTACCTTGAAGGGGTGTGCTGATAAGGCTGTAATGGCTTTCCCACAGAATTGATAAAGGGGTCTAGAATGTGCTGACTGTTTAACTTTCGAGTGACAAAACATTGACCCCATGATAGGTTTACCTTTGGGTCACCATAAGTTGGAAGCAACTTGAAGGCACACAACAATAACAACAATACAACAATGCAAATCCTAATCATGACTATTTATGGAAAGTTCTATTGAATTCAATAAACTTTATTCCACAGAAGATGGTGATATGACTGAAACATGTTCCTTATGAAATATTAGAAATGTGTTGTTTCATTTCTTTTTTAATTGTGGAAGGTGCACCTGATTATTACAATGAATTCCTGAGCCATTACAATGAAAAAGATAATATAGGAACAATCCTAAAAGGTCTCAATGGATTTTTTATTTTAAATTTTACTACAGTATTGTTATTTTGGAAGTGTGTCCAAAGTATATTTAATGCATAACGAAGTTAAGCACTTTAAAGTCTCACTGACTCTAATGGGAGACACTGAAACATATGGCCTGCTATCCTCTGGAAAACAAAGGGAAATAAATATGGTTAATTATAGCCGAACCACACCTATTCATATTTCAGTAAAAGTAGATTCATAGACTTGTAGAATCATAGATTACTAATAGGAAAATATTAAGGCATTATCCATCTCCTGAAAGCACAACTGAGTCTGTTATTGCAGATTGGCAGTAAACTAGAAAGAGTCCTGTGGTGTTGTTACAGAGAAAACCTTGGACATATGATATTGAGATTTGCTAAGCAATGTTTGAATTACTGGAGGCAGCCAATTCCAGCACATACGATCAGAAGGCAGCCTCTGTGACTAAGGAAAAGTTTTGAAAAAGGTGTTTCTTTCTGTTTCTTTTTCCTCTGACAGTTGTGAACAGACAGTTGAAGGAGTCTGACTGAGGTCTAACCCAGTTTGAATATCATTATATGCTTTGAACTGAGTACTTGGACTTGATAAACGACCATGCTGTATGTTATCCAATTCCATTGAACAATTGTTTCACTGAACTCTGTCTGGCTTTCTTAAACTGGGCCAGAGAATGTCACATTTACCGTAAAGAACACAAAGCTCACACACTAGTTCAAAGAGAAGTCACCTGGAGGCCTATGTCTGAAATCCAAGGAGGGATTTTAGCAGCTACCTTAGGGCAAGGTGAGAGTGAATTGGTATCCACAGCTAGGAACTATGAGGCAAGTCTGTAAAGGGGATCTGTCATAAGCCCCCTACTCTCACTTTTCATCCTTCACTCGACCTTTAAATAGAAGCATATAGATTTTTTTAAAAAACACTGCGTATTTCTTGAAATGAGACACCAATGTGCCTCTCCTATATAAGTCTCTGAGAGTGAAAAGTGCCTCCAAAATTTGTATTGGCTTGGTTTGACTTATTGGCTTAATAATGACCTCAAGACATGCAGGCACTAAAATAGGATTAAATGGTGTTTAGAGCAAAGCAAATCTTCTAATTTGATGCCATGGGGAATGATCTATGCTTCTTGAGCGGAGGGAGTTGGAAAACGAACAGCCATTTCAAGTTAGGAAACTGAGTGCTTTCTCCTGTTACTTTTCTTGCATGATTTTCCAGAATACTCTTTGCACATCCTTGTTCCTTAAGCTATAGATGATTGGATTAAGCATAGGTGTTAGGATTCCATAGAGCACAGGAAAGACCCGGTCTTGCTCTTGGGAGTATGTGGAGTTGGGACGTATGTATGTGAATATGCTGGTCCCATAGAAAATGTTCACAATGGTCAGATGAGAAGTACAGGTGGAAAATGCTTTTAGACGCCCTTTGTTTGTATGGATCCTAAGGATGGCCAAGACTATGTAGACGTAAGACACCAGGATAACCAGAAATGAACCCATAAGCACACTCCCCCCACCACAAAAGTAACAATTTGGTTGATCTGAGTGTCAGAGCAGGAAAGCTGGAACAGGGGTGGGATGTCACAGAAAAAGTGCCGGATGACATTGTCTGAACAGAAGGATAGATGGGACATCAGGCCCGTGTGTACCCCTGAGTTAGACAAACCAAGAATCCAAGCAGTTGCTGCAAGGCAGGCACACACTTTGGGTCTCATCAGCACATTGTAGTGGAGTGGGTGACAAATAGCTGCATACCGGTCATATGCCATGACACCCAGTAGAAGGCATTCAATCCCAGCAAAGGAGATGAAGAAATACATTTGGGAGAAACAACCTGCTAGGGAAATTCTTTTGTCTTGGGAGAGATAATTCAGTAGCATCTTTGGGACAGTGGAAGTTGTGTAACAAATATCTACCACAGAGAGATTGGCAAGGAAGAAATACATGGGATTGTGAAGTCTTTTGTCCAAAGTGATGGCCAGAAGGATAAGAATGTTCCCAATCAAGGCTACTAAATAAACGAGAAGAAAGAGACCAAAGAGAAACAGTTGTATTTCTGGATTGCTGGAGAGTCCCAGGAGTATAAATTCTGTGACAGTTGTTTCATTTGTCATCTTAGGCGGGTACTCCATCTGTAAAGGAATATTGTTAAATATTTTTTCATCTATCTTCCCTTTGAAAAAGTTAAATACTAAATGTTAAATATGAAGGGGAATAAGATGGAAGACTGGAGAACATCATAGGCCATGCCAGCTAACAAGAATCCCCAATGGCTTCTGAAATTGCTATTTCAGAAAGGAATGGAGATACCGTAAAATACTACCTCTAAGTCCTATACAAGACAGACACCTCAGCACAAAACCATAGTTGTTGATATGGGCTGGCATCCTGTTAGGAACATGTGCAGATGTATGTTTTTTTTACAGAGTGGTTTGAGTTTTACACATAAATTAGCCGTATCTCTTGTAATAGGTACAAAGAGTTGGGGAACACCCTTGCCCAACTTCTTAAAGTAACTAAACATCTCCTATATCAGTTTGTGTTTCCACTTAGAACAGCTTTCTTCAGTCTGCCCCTCTGCTAGTTGTATTGGATATAACCTTAGATATTCCATAATTATTAACTATTACTATAATCATTTGGACATGTGGAAAATCCTCCCTCTCTCAATCTTATCTGCTTAGTTTAAAATTTGGCATGAGAATCATGGAGTCTTTTTGAGAACAAATGAAAGAAATGCAAAATAATATCAGGCAGGATCACGTTGGGTACTTATGAATGCAGAAGTACCATAATTACCGTCTTCCTTAGTAAATCCCCTCCCAGTCCTGATTTACTGGGCAGCAGCCACTGCAGTCAATGGGATCTATTTCCTAGTTGATTGGGAACTGATATTCTTCTGTCACCTTCCATGACTGATCTCCAGTGCAACAGGCAGAAGCAAGATCCAATTTTGCAATTCCTGATCATCTTGGAGATCTCTCATAAGCCAGCTGCTTCCTTTTTTAAAAAAATCTTTTTATTTTATTAAACACAGACCTAGAAACAACAAAAAGATACATTCTTTCCACTGACAATACATATAATCTACACATAACTAAAAAAAAAACTAACAATACTAATAGTACATGACATAATAAAAAATAACTAAAAAATTGGTTCCCACCCCTGTTGTGAACAGTCTATATTATTTAAAAAGTTACACCTAACTATTAAATCTTTTCTTTAATAGCATAGTTATTGATGATTCCTAGTCAGTTAATATCATAATTATATACTTACTTCATTGTCTACCTAAATGTCCAAATTCACAAATCATTATTAACTTATTCTAAATTCTATATTAGTTTTCTTAATTGAATATTATCCAATAATAATTGTCATTAGATTAATAGCACTAATAATCAGGGATTAAAAATAATAGTGATCATCAAAAATTAATAATAACCACCCATATAGCTAGTTGCTTCCTGATTGATAGGGAAGAGTCTTCCATTGATTGCAGTGGCTGTTCCCTGGTAAGAGGGATTGGGGGATGCTCATCATCCCTATACATTCTCTAAACTAGAGGCTTTGCAAGAAGTACGACTATGAAACAATTCCGAGTGTGTAGCTCTAGGTTATGTGTTCATAATTGCCCAACAAGATTCCAGCCATTATATATTTCTGAATTACAGAGGTACATGAGGGCGTTTGAACCATTCAGGTTGAGACTAAAAGCTATCTTCTTCAACATTCTGTTCTCACAATCCCCAATACATTTTGTCAGCGAAGTCTGACAGCAACACTTGAGTGCTACTGCTGCAGTCTTATGTTTGCCATGAACTTACACATGTAGGCATATTGCCCCTGATATTACAGGTGGAGATCCATCCCCATTAATTTGCTTCACTTCCTTTCTAAAGCCAGATTGGAAACCTTAACCACATTTTTTGGAAATGTCCACAGTGTAAATGTATCCTGGCAAAGAATTAGGAAACAGTAGTAACTATGCAACAATCCTTCATTATATCTTACCTATTTTGTAGTCTTGCACTTTCTGTTTTCTTGCAAACAATAATTCATTCTGGATCCTCATCCTGGGGAAGATTTTAAGACACAAGAATGTTGTTAAATCATCCATACCAACTCCAGTAGCTGCTGTATCTCTGCCTCCTTCGAGCCCAAATCACTAGTATTTCAGGTTCAACATATATTTCAATGAAACATGCTCTGGGGAACAGCATGCTGCATGGTAACTGACTCATACAATCACTTCTTACAGAGGGGATTTGTTTTTTGTAATCTCTGTTTTTTCATTTTAAATACACACATCTTTAAGTACAAATTTTCCATGAACTCAATTCTCAGGTGGGATTTTCTCGACAGATTCCAGATTTGTAACTTTTAAATACAAGCATAAGCATGGAAGATCCACATTTGCTCTGGGCAACAGGGTTCCTAGACTAGCAATCATGCCAGTACTCTCAGTCATCTGCTTGCTATAAATTCCAGTGATGAATAGAATGATGTTGTGAAGTACTTATCACTTTATTCACTTCCTGGAGCTCTTCTGTCACTTCTGTACCTGTGGGGAAGACTGTCTTCTGGGGCCACTGCTTGGGAACTGCTGCTGAGAAAAAGTGGGATTGGGGGAGATTTTTGTTGTTGCTTGTAGTTAATTCCACCTCCCCAAAGACCCAAAAAATAAGTTGAGATGGCATAAGTCCAACTTACCATTGTCAGTTCATCAACAGAATGCCAGTCACAGTGCTTGTTGAAGTGTCACTTATTTACCATGTAAAGATCATGGCTGAGATCCTACCTTGGCAGAGGTAACTATGATGATGGAACTCTGTCATTTTAACTATTTCTACTTATTCTATTTCTCTAAAACCTACCTCTTAAACTAAATGGTATCCCAACCAAAGGGTTCTAGAACCATTGCAGATATGAGCACTGGGAAATGATGACTGCAGTGCTCTCCTGGTCATGGGGCACACTTAGGCAAGGAGATGGAGAAAGTTATTGGAGACCTGGTGCAATTGCTTCTTTCAATGTGTCCTGCAACCAGGAGAGTGCTGCGATCATGATTTCTCAGCATTCAGATCTACAGTACCTCAAAAATGCTCTGGTTGGAGTGCTGTTGAACTTATGAGGTAGGATCTTGGATGTCACATCATAAATCTGGCTAATGATCCCATAAATATTGAGCAGGTTGATGTTTCCTGTTGCTAGGCAGCATGCAATGCAAGGGAGCTGGGAAGCTTTTAGCTTCTGCTATGTTTCAGTAGCTTCACCCTTCCACCTCTACTGCACCACCATAGCCTTAGGCATTCAGTTATAAAGAGACCAATACACTAGGTGACACTTTACCCAATAGGGTCAGCAGTCCCACTTAGATTTGAAAATCTTGCTACACTTTGCCATTTTTCCATCAGGCAGCCATCTTTTTGTCCCAGGATTACCCCTGGCATTTCTCCCAAAATATTGTTTCTATGGACACTTTGGACCTTATTTGCAAAGTCCTAAGAAATCAGGTTGTCACTTGCAAACAGGTCACTGGTTACTTAGCTTGGTGACTTAGCTTTGTTATAAAGAAGTGACTTAGCTTTGTTATAAAGAAGACAAAGGAGGAAGAAGAGGGGAAGGGGGAATGCCTTAAATAGTAAATCTCTCTTTCACATAAAGAAGAACAGAAGACTGAGAAATAACTTTTTATTCTTGCCAATCATCAAAATGAAGTCTTTAAATAATAATTCCCATCATTATATGTAACAGTACTGACTTCTAATAACTACATGAGGTAGCTATATTGTTTCTTATAGCAGCAATAACGAAACAGGGTTTGTGGCACCTTTAAGGCTAAACCTTTTATTATGATACAAATCCATGAAAGCTTATGTGTTCTAGATGTGTTAGTTTTTAAGATGTCATGAGGCTCCTTGTCATAGGCTTCCAGATATCCTTTTTATATCTGTATTCCTGAAGATTGTGCTGTATGCTGCTCTATTAACCTATGTTCACGAATGACTGAGTATTATATCTGAAACGGAGAGGGAGAATGAGGACCTTAGTTATCGAGTGGTCACAGAGGAAGGAATTATGATATGGACATATGTTACATCTTGGCCTTCATGAAGCTAAAATTTCACAAATTGTGAGGGAAAGTTTGATGTACGGTGTTTTAGAACACTTGCTCATCATTCTTGCATACTCAGCTGAGAAAGAATTTTATTCATACATGCCAGCACACACACCCAACCACACACATAAAGTGTGGTCAAGGCAAATTGATGAAAAGTGTAGGCTGTAGAGCATTAGGTTGGTTGGAGATATTGATTTATAGCTTCAGAGATGCTGCCTTTCAGCATTTTGCTGAGCAATGAGGCCTTTCACACAGTGTCTATCTCTTAGTCCTCTCCTTAGCACAGTCAGAATCCAGGTCAAAGAGATTCTTTCCCCATCTTAACTAGCATATGTTTGGTAAGAAGCCAGATTTTTAAAATTTATTCCTGCACTCCATCTGTTTCCCTGAGGGCTTAGGAGTGAATCATTGATTACAAGAAAGGCAAGTAGGATTCAGTTCCAAAAAATAAGTGCTCCATGAGATCAGAAGGGAATGAAAATATGTTTTCTTAGATTTTTTTCCCCTGAAATTTACATCACCACTGCAGATTATAATAGCAAGCCTTTCAAATATTTTGTTTGTTTTATGGGTAAGAAAGAGTTTTTTTTCCTTGCTTGCTTGGAAACAAAAAATGGGAGGCAATCTATCTTTCATCAGTGCTCAGAATAGTCATAAGGTACAAGAGATATTTTACAGACAAGTTTATCAATCTTAGATGATTTCCTTATTCTGAAAGTAGAGAAGAAACCATCCTGCACAGCAGCAGCTGTATTTTAGAAGGTGCAGTTATTTGTTCGCTGAAACAGCCAAACCTTTTCCTTTGACCGGCACAATTGGTGACTGTAGTGCTCAAACAAAAATGCTTTCGAAAGATTAAAAACAGCTGTAGTGCCAGATGGATTGATGTAAGACATTTGTCCCTTTCTTCTTTTTGATATTGAGGGCAAAGCAATAACTGTTTAAGCTGATCCATAAAGCATCTGTTTCTTTAAAAAATGTGGAGGTATTCCTAATTCTCACTGAAATTCAAAATTCCAGTCACACAAAGAGGGACTACCAACCATGTAACCCAAATGCCTAACCTCAATTTCTCCTTGCCAAATATTCCTTGCAGTTTAACTCAGGCCTCAGGGCAATTATATAACACTTGGGGAAAAAGATGAAGCCTAGTAAACCAGCACTAGAGAACAAGATAGAGAAGATCTCCACAACCACCATGTATTTGCCCTTTGTGCTCAAATAGGTTGGCACAAAGGACAACCAAACACTGCAAAATACCAACATACTGAAAGTGATGAATTTGGCTTCATTAAAAGTTTTGGGCAACTTCCTAGCAAAGAAAGCTACCACAAGGCTGACAAAAGCCAGAACCCCTAGATATCCTAGAACACAATAAAACATAAGGGGAGATCCTTCATTACATTCTATCACTATTTCTTCAGGTAAGGAATGCATGTCGAAATCTGCAAATGGAGGAGTGATACAGAGCCACACAGTACAAATTCCTGTTTGAATAATGGAACAAAAGAGTACAATGCCAATTGCCAGCCTTTTCCCCATCCATTTCCTTATCTTGGATTCTGGCTTTGTGGCCATGAATGCTAATACCACTGTAATAGTTTTTGCCAACACAGAAGAAATGGCAATTGAGAAGATGACACCAAAAGCTGTTTGGCGCAGGAGGCAGTTTATTTTCTGAGGCTGGCCAATGAAAAGCAATGGGCAGAGGAAGCAGAGGAAGAGAGAGATGAGCAGGGTGTACGTAAGATTCTTATTGTTAGCTTTGACAATAGGAGTGTTCTGGTATTTAATGAATAGTGTTAGCACCAAAGCTGTGATCACAGAAAATGAAAAAGTCATAAAAACTACACTGGTGCTCAAAGTTTCTCCATAAAGCAAAAAGTTTAAAACCTTGGGAAGGCATTGGTCTTGGTTGCTACTTGGATATTGATCCTCTGGACACTGGATACATTTGTCCATGTCTAAAAAAAAAAAAAAAGAGGAAATAATGATACTTCATTTTAGCCCCTCAAACAAGAGTGTATTTACCAAAGACCTTCCTTTTGTTCAGCAACAGGGATGTAAATATTTAGATGTTTCATCTTCGTATGTGAACATGAACAATATCTGCAGTTTTCTCCTTGTAAATGAAAATGAGTATTTCTCAAAATTCTTCAGTTGTAGCTTCTGTATACCCACACAAAAGCTTTTTCCAAACACTTTTTTTTTTGCTGCAAATTAGTGGGTTTTGTGCAATTTTGCATTAAAAAAGTTGTGTTTCTAGAAATTGTGCTTTTGTGTGAAAAATATGTTTTATGGGCAAACCCTAGAAGCACACTTTTTTGTGCAATGTTACTGATATTTTGGACAAAACATGAATTTTGCAAAAACAAGCAAACAAAAAAAGAACACCACCACTACCAGTGGCTATTTGTGTTTTTGTGCAAAATTTTATTTTTTTTATAAAAGCAAAAGTTATGGGTGAAATCCCACTGATTCTAGAAACACACATGGCTTTGGGTGGAAAGCTGTTGTGTTCTGCAGAAGGAACATCAAATTGCGGAAACATACATGTGTTTGTTTTATTTTGCACAACCCCCACTACAAGTGTCATGCAAAATTCCGCATTTTTAACAAAATAATTCTCTGAAATACTTTTGAATGCATGGAAACTGCAGAGATTTCTTGTTCCTGTGTTATTCTTCCCCACCAGACTTTCTAAAATAATAATAATAATAATAATAATAATAATAATAATAATAATAATAATAATAATAATTGGAATTCACAATTACTGTTACATATTTAGAGTTACACATTTGTAACTGATTTGTATGCACAATCTCCATTTATTCAACTGTAGAGGGAATGCAAAAGGACCACAAAAATCCACCAGCCCTGACTGGTGGCTTTAATGTTATGACGATGTGGTTTCTCACCATTTTGGTTAGAAATCTTCCCTTCTGGACATGGATTGCAATCGTAGCAGCAGAATGGCTTCTCATCTTTTTTCTTCCTAACAGAACCTGGACGGCAATGATCATTACATACCGAAGAGGGAGGTGTCTGTTCATACATACAAGGAAGGAAAAGCTTAGTTCCTGACCATTTCCTCATGAGCCTGTTATAGCGTGATGATTCCACTTTCAACCTCCTATGGAATCCTGGGGTTTGCAGTTTCAGGAGGGACTAGCTGGCTTCTCCTGAAACTGCAAACCCCAGGATTCCATAGGAGGTTGAAAGTGGAATCATCGCGCTATAACAGGCTCATGCGGAAATGACCCCTGTTTTGCAAATGCTTGATAAATGCAGTTCTCATATATGGTCTCAGAGATAAGCCAATGGAAACAGAAATCTAGAACTTCATTCTTTGTGCAAGACAAATTTGTACATCCTGAGAAATGTCCAAGGTTCTAATCCCTACTCAGCCATGCAAACTCATTAAGTGACCTTGGGCAAATCACATTCCATCAGCCTAAGAGGAAGGTAATGGAAAACCTTCTCTGATTAAATCCTGCCAAGAAAACATTATGGTAAAGTTGCCATAACTCAGAATTGAGTTGAAGGCACATGACAATGACAACAACCTTTAATTGTACCCATGTCTTTTCAAATGCCAATGACAAAAAAGGTTCTCATGTTGGTAAAATGGTTCCAAGAGGAATAGAACAAAAACTTTGTTGATTTTGTTATCCAAAGAAATGGAGCATTTCTGTTTCTTCTGCTGAAAGCATGGAAATTACAGAGATTGTTCATTGTATGGGTTTAAATGTATACAAATAAGGCAGCCTTCACAGAAAACAAAATGGCATGCATGCAAATCTAAGGCCTTTCTTCATGGCATTTTCTATGCAAAGGGGCACCTGAAGCATCGCACGATTGTGAGTAGCAATCTGCACGACACATTCACACTTGCATGATGCTCCAGAGTAGGGCAGGCACCGATCGTGCACCTTTTCATTTTCAGCTAAAAGCCTAAAATGGTGCATGTTTGTGCATAGCTCCTGGGCCCCACGCACACTTACCTGGTGTGTGGAGCCTCCAGAGCTGCGCCAGTTACACTTCCTGCCCCAGCACAGCCTGGGAAACTCTCAGGCTGCACTGCGGAAGGAAGAGACAGGGCTCTCGTGTGAGCAGGCAGCTAGTGTGGAGCTGAAGGACCCTGGATGCGAGAGCCTCTTGCCAGAGGCTGCTCACGTGATCCCCCCATCCCAGCACTGGAAGAAGGTAAGGTGCGGAAAGGGCCTAAGTCAAGTATTTCACAGTGAGGACTGCAAGTAGAAATGGAATAGAAAATGATAGTTTTAAAGAGGATAGAAAGCTTTTGAAAATTCTGCTTTTTTATATTGTAAGAGTTAATAGAGAGCCAGTGAGATATAATGGTTTGAGTGTTGGACTCTGAATCTGGAGACCAGGGTTTGATTCCCTACTTGGCCATGGAAACCCACTGGGTGACCTTGGACATGTCAGACATTCTCAGTCCCAGAGAACTCTGTGATAGGTTCACCTTAGGGTCACCATAAGTCAGAAATGAATTGAAGACACACAACAACAACAACAACAACAGAAGCAGCATCAGCATCAGCAAAGAGTTAATAAAGGCTTTTATGCAAGATTAATGATGCTTGGAACAATATGTTAATTATATTTTAAAGAAACTTTCTCTAAAATTAATGCTGGAGCACTCATTCACTCAGCCTTTTCCTCAAAACCAAGGTTCATACCCTACCTGGTTGAATGTACGGTGCCATGTGACCATCTCATCATTGATGGAGAATGTTCTGCCTTGTGAGGCCCAAGGGTCCATCCTTCCTACTTTCACCCTTGAGAAAGATTTATTTGGGAAAGTAAGCCAGTTTATAATATCAAATCCAGTTTGCAATTCACCTTTATCATCCAAAGACATTTGATTCCCAGCACTATTGTTAAATGAAATTCTCCTCATGAAAGGATGAAGCTGCAGGAGAAAGGGTAAAAAAAGCAGTTTCAAAAGTATGGAAAGGAAAAGTTACATTCATATAAGACATTGATATCTCCCCTGTATATCCTCTGGCATCTACCAGATAGTTTAATAACAGCAAGAGAAGAACAAAATATATAACATAATACATGAAAGATTTTTAAAAATCAGAAAAAGGTATTAATCTAAACTAGAAGCAACACAAGACAATTGTTAAATGCAATAAGTAATTACCCATTAGCCTAAATAGCTACTGAAAATTCATTTTGGGTTATGATCATAACTAAAGTAATAAACAAATATATAAATAAATACATAAATAAAAACATTATTTTCTTCTCAAGAAAGAAAGAAGCTACAACTAAAAAAGTAAAAATCACCTTCCTGAATCCATATAAACATCTATCTATCTGTCCCTCCCTCTGTCTTTCTCTCTTTCATCTTTTATTATTATAGTTTTTTAAAAAATATGCTACTCATTTAAAGTAAAATATTCATCTGCCACCTTTCCATCTGCAAGGATCTATAAGATAGTTTAAGAGCAATAACTAAACAATAGATAAAACACAATGAAACTTCAGAAGAGAAGGAGGAAAAGGAGGAGGAAGTGGTGGGGAAGGAGGAGGAGGAGGAAGAGGAGGAGGAGGAAGAGGAAGAGGACAGCAGGAGGAAGAAGGCCATCAGTAGCAGCCAAGGTGGTAGTGGCAGCAATAGTGGTGGCAGTAGTGGCAGTGGCAGAAGCAGCAAAACTGTGTATCCAAACCAGAAGCAGCAATTCAACAAGAGACTCACCAAGGGTAATAACTGAAGACCAGTTACTTCAAAAGCCCTCTGAAGCAACAGCATCTAGTCGTCATCTGAACCTATGCACTGCAGCAGTCAAGTGAAAATGCCTTGCAAGAGAAGGCATTCCACAGTCTAATGATCACCAGTGGAGGATTTCCTGCTCTACATAGGCACCATTGTATTTCAGACAGTGAATGCTTATGCTCAGGGCTTCCACTGATGGAAATAAGGAACTGAGAGTCTCGTCAGCAAAAAATGGCCTTTTATATATTATGGGCCCAAACTGCCTGAACCTCTAAGAGTCAAATGTAAGCTACTTATACCTTTGCCACTAGGAACAGGAAAAGGAATTACTTATAAACAATGTCCCCATTTTAACAATCACATTCCAAACTCTAGTTATGTACTTTTCAGCCATGGACCCACAATCTGAGCAGAATGGCATCCTAAATCTGTGAGCTTTAGAACAGAATGGTATACTAAATTTTACCTCACATGGCTGGAGAGTTGCCTTGCTGTGAAGTCATACCTGCCAAGGTTGTGGAGCTGGAAGTGGTGTCACCAGCCTGGGCTTGGAATTCAAAGCGTGCATGGTCTGCAAAGCATGTGCCACAATATAGACAGCATTGTATATACTATAGCTTTGGGGGGTCATGTTCATTTCAAAAAAGGGTCCAGAAAGGCTCTGCAGTTTTTCTTCCCCAGTGCAAGGTCCATTGCCTTCTTCATATTCATTGGATTCTGAAAAACCACAGTCAAAAGCCTGCTCCCAAAAGTGCTTCATAAAATTCTCTCCACTTTGTGAGTGTGGATGTATAGACAAAAGGAAGTTTTGGAATTCTAGCACCTCACTGGAGTGAATAGCTAAAGAGAGGGCTCCCTGGAAGACTTGGGTATCCCAGTGCCTGTGAAACTGTAATGCTGGGAAGTCCCATTGGGCTGTCATAATCCAGACTCTGTCTAGAGTATCTGTCATATTTCCTATTTGTACCAGCAGATATTTCAGACCCAAAACAGAGTGTGTTTCTGCATAAACAACAATTGCCTTTGCTCCGTTGTCTCTGAAAAGATGGAGTTTTTTTTCTGTCTGTAAATACACATTATGTAATTGAGAAAAGTCTGTTAGGGGAGGCATTCTGTCAGTGAAAGCTACACAGATTCCATTCTGAGAAAGCATTGGTATCAAACTCTGCACAAAATTCTCTCCTTTTTCATCATCCAGTGTGATGATCCCAACCCATGTCCACTGGAAATGCTTAAGTAGTTCAATAATTCCACTGTATTGATATTGTTCATTAGGGACTACCCGGTAGATAAACGGAAAGTGTTGCTTAACATTCAGCATAGGACCAAATAAATAATGAGAGACCTATATGGAAGCAAATGTGTTGTTAAAACTAGAGCTGAAGTTAAGTAGGCTTGTAGGTGAAGTGTTGCTAAGTAATATACTGTATTTCTTTGCTTCTCTTCTCTTCTCATTTCTTCTTTTTGATTGCATGTCTTTCTTTCTAAGAATACCAGGAACTCCATTTGCACATTGCTGTTACTGTGTGCCTTCAAGTCTTATCCAACTTGTGGCAACCCTAAGGTGTATCTATAATGGATTTTTCTTGACAAGATTTGTTGCTTTCCTCTAAGGCTGAGAGAATGGGACATGCCCAAGGTCACCCAGTAGGTTTCCATGGCAGAATAGGGGAAAAAACCTATTAATAGAGATACTTTCAGACTTTTAGCAGACTAGAAAGTTAAGAAATAAAAGTTATTTTAAAAGAGAAATTTATTACAATTATGACCACCCCCTCAATGAGGGAAGGTCTTCCTATCATCACGTCCTTCCCTTGTCTCTTTCTTTTTCCTTTACATGTTCATATGTGCTCTTTCAGGGGTGCAGCTATGGGGGGGCAAATGGGGGCATTACCCTCAAATAAGAAATCTTCTTCCTAAATTTCTGCCATAGCAGTAACTTAAAACTTCACCTAAGCATTTAGAAATAGAGTTTGGCCATCTGAAGGAAGGGGAAAAACAAAGTGACTGAGGGAAAGTGAACAAAGAAATTGAAGAGTTCAAGGTGTGAGTAGATTTCAATGCTTCACTGTCTGTAGTACTAGAAATTTGGTGGCTAAAGGGAAAAAATTATTTGGATATTGCCCCCCCCAAGGTACTCCCTTATGCTCCTCACACCAGTACTGAGAAAATAATAAATTATAGTGTTAGAAAAGCCATATCCCTCATATACATATCCCACCTGTGGAACCTTATAGATGCTTAAGAGAGTGGCCATATAGAGTGAGGTATCTGAGTCAAGTCCCCCAATGACAGCTATCAAATTCTTTTCTGTGTCACACTTGTAGTTTGGCACAATCCTTTTCAGGCAAAAAAGAAGGTTCAGGGTGGTCCGATAAGTCATTTTTACATTAAAGTAGCTGTCATGGATGTGGAATCCCAGTGTGATATTGGGTAAAATCCTAGGATTTTCATTGAGCTCTTTCACTGCAAACATGAAGGCAAGGATATGTTGGTAATTCTTCAACACTACTCTGAAATGAAAATAGAGGTTGCAGTTTATGGCTATTGTATGTCAGCGGAACACAGACGGCAAATTAGGTTGTTGTGGTAGAACTTTCAGTGACTGCAATATGGTTTCCAATTTTCAGTGATTTCAAAACCCTCTTTTGTCCTATGTTAGGGTGCTGAAATGAAACAAAGCTTGAAAGGGGCATATAGTTTTGTGCCGCAGGCAGGCGTGCCTACCTCTCTAACACTATGAGGATGGACAAGCTGTGGGATTTATCCTAGTTGTTCCTTAAAGATAGCTGTACCATAATTTTGTTTTTAATAATTTTTATATCTGGCATATGTGATAATCCATGCATGGACTTTTCAGAATTTCCTTTAAATCCATTAACAGCTCATTAATAACCAGGTTAGCATAGCCAGTATATAGCCTGGACAAGACAGTTAAATCAATTTTAATTTCCAATTCACTTTAAACAACAAGCAGCAATTAGTTAAGAAATGGTCACTTTTAGAATAATATCAAGAATTACTGCATGAAATCAAATTGATAAAGGAAACCCACAAGTTTATCAAGAATAACTCGCTTAAGCAGTTATAGTTTGAGGAGACTCCCTGAATTTATAAAGAAACATAGAGGATTTGGCTTTAATTATATTTGAATACTGTGAGTTATTTTGATTTTGTGATGACACAAAATGCAGGAACTATAGATTATGAATCAAAAAGAAGTATTGATTTCCTTTTGGCTATACTTTTCATATTTCTGGAGCTGAATCTATACAGAGCAAAGAGCTTACAACGGACAGAGTTCATATTTGGGGGTAGAGGTTGGTATTTTTTTGGGTAGTGAGGCCTAAGTATTGTGCCAATAGCAATCAAATCTCAGTAAGCTTTATCTTCAAAGATGCGAGATAGAACAAAAGCAAATACGAGTTCTGAAAAACAACAATGTATCACTGACAAAATAGCCAAAAGAATTCACACTGCCTTTGTTTCATTTGTGATTTCTTTCCAGAAAGCTGAAATTGATAGAAAGAGAGAGAGCAGTGACCCCAGTTAAGAACAATATTTTAAATGCATAGTTTATCATTAAAATATTGCAATTCATGAATATATTCTGTTCATAATCAACCTCATGATATGGCCCACTTACAGAAAAAAGAAATGGTTGAACTGACTACCATTTGAAAAAAAAAATAGATAGTAGTATGGACAGACAGGCAAATAGAGATGGATGGATGGATCAATTGATTGATCTGAACTACAGTTGATTTGCTGGATTGATACTCCCTCCACTTTTTTTTTTAAGAGCTCAAGGCAGCTTCTTCCCACTAGATAAAGCCGCTAAAATTTAGGCTCATAATGTCTCTATGAAGTAGAAGCTGAGATATAGCAATAAATTCAAGATTATCCTACTTTGCTGATGAGTAGGAATTTGAATCTGGGTCTCCCCAATCCTACTGTGGCACTATACTACCCTCTGCATCTTTGCTTAACATTGTATTAATCTCTGTCTTTAGGATGAAGCTTAAGCAACAGTTCCTTATCAATAAAATCATACTGTAGATATTTAAAACAAGGAATATGAACAGAATTGCAAAAAGAATGGTAAAGGAACAATTAACAGAATAGAGTGGAAATGTAGAAATCCCACAATTGATAAAAAGGCATCAACAGCAAGAACAGATTAACATGTAACATATATTAGTAAAAACACCAATTAAAAGCAATAGTTTAAATAATAACATTTATCTCTATGAAGGAAGAATAACAATGACTGAGAACTGCATTGAGTTGCAATCTATGCAGCAACAGAAATGGAAGAAAGAAATCATACAATAAAGGTTAAAATTAAGAGGGGTCATGATAACCATATTTAAATATTTGAAGGGATGCCATGTAGAGGAAGGAGAGGGCTTGTTTTCTGCTGCTTCAGAGACCAGGACAAGGAGCAATGGATTCAAGCTGCAGGAAAGGAGATTCCCCCTGAACCTCAGGAAGAACTTCCTGATGGTCAGGGCTGTCTGGCAGTGGAATATGCTGCCTCGGAGTGCAGTGGAGTCTCCTTCTTTGGAGGTTTTTAAGCAGAGGTTAGATGGCCATCTGTCGGGAGTGCTTTGAGGGTGTTCCTGCATGGTAGGGGGGTGGACTGGATGGCCCCTGTGGTCTCTTCCAACTCTACATTTCTATGATTCTATGATAAAGAAAAAAAAAGTAATAAGGCAGATTTAGAAAAGTCATAGCAAGAAGTGATATGCTTGGCAAATTTGTGGATCTTAGAACTGACAAGATCTTTTGATATAGGGAGAGGTGTAATATTTTAATAATTAACAAGAGGAAGGGGAAAGCAAAATACAGCAAGAAAAGTACAAATAAACAAATACCTGTTATGCACATTGCATGCTCTTTAATAGAACCTAGATATACGTGGCAGCAAATTTGTATGATGCTGATATTAGAATACTAAGAAGACTTATTTCTGAACCCTATTTTCTGCTTGTAAGAACTTTAAAAACTTGCTTATGGACCTCTTACAAAAACAAGACATTCCTTACATGGGGTCTTCCACAAACATTTCATTTGGGTGTTCATTAAATATCATAGTATCAAAGAAGGAGAAGAACAGAGATGATATACTGCCAATGATGAGATCACCTTGCTGGTAGTATTCATGAGGGATCTGAAGAGGGTCTTGAGCATGGCAAGTAGCTAGATGTGCCTGGCACTCAGTTTGAGGCAGAAGCACCAACCACAATATCAGTAGCCATAGGAACAGAAACAGCATTGCAACCATAGGAGTGAATCCTTCTTTCTCAAACCAAAGTCCTCTGTTTCAATCTATTTCACTATTATTGAATGGCAGACTGCTTAGACTAACCCAGTACCAGCTAGCACAACATGTCTGAAAAAACCTAAAATGATTTGCCAGCAGCTTGACCTATCTACAGTCTGTCCTTCTGAGCTTTGAAAAACAGAGATGCATATATAACTGTAGTCACATTCATTTGGATGACTTATTTTGAGATTAGGAACTGAAGATCTACTCCTCTCTTTGACAACGCAGAACCTCATAATAATTTTAGTTAATGACAGACTTTACAATGACCTCCCCACAGTATTCAATGGAACAGTTGAAGAAAACATGCTGATTAAGTCTCATCTCACATCTTTTCCTACCTAGGAAAGGAATAACACACAAATATTTTGTTATTATCTGGGGAGGGAAAAAAGGTTGAAAATTGTTATGATTATATGTCTTGAAAAAGTTCCTGAAAAACTGAGTGGTTGATTTGGTACTTTTCTGTATGTCTACTATGTTTTTATCCAGAACTAAGACATGACATGGCTGAAAGAGAAGTGCTTTATGGGTCCATGTCCTAGAAAAACTGCACCTCACCAAGTCTCCTTCTCCCTACTTAAAATCAGGGACGATCTTAATGTTTGGACCTATTGGACAATCTTCAGCCAAAATCTGACACCATCTCCCCACTTGGCCTCTCAACCATAACTCAACATATTCATAAGGGGTGCTCACATCATTGTACTCCAGGAGTGGGCAAAGTATGGCACATAGGCCACATGGCACCCAAAGCCATTTTGTGTCCCCCATGGCTCCCCTCAGGATCAAAATCTTTTCACATCATTATTGATTTTCCTATCACTTCCTATTGTTAAAAATCACCCAGGGAGCTAAAAACATGACCGAAATGCCCCACTCCAGTGGGTTTTTGGGGTCATTTGGGGGTAAAGAAAATTTTTGATTTTTGTGTGTGATACAGCCTGCCAAGGTCTCATAGATGGGTTAATGCATCTCTCTAACTTCCAACAATTGCCCACGCCAGCTGTACTTGATGTTTCTTGCTCTAAGTGTCTTAATAGAGTGTTGCATTTGCACATTTTTCCCATCAATAAAACTTAGTGTATTAAGCATGCAAGCATGGAAAATCCAAAGGCTTAGAGATGAAGCAGTGAGCCAGTCCTGCTAGCTGACTTTGCTAAAACTTTGCATTTCCACATGGTATCTAATAGAGATGGAAAGAATAACAATAGTCAAAACACACATTTTTAGAGTGTCAAGAAATCCTGGTGGGAAGAACCCTGGACTGACAAGAATTTTTGCAGTTTGGAACTTATTCTGTACAAAATGAACATGTGGTTGTTTCATGAAGAAAATAGCATTTCTACATAGGAAATAGCATTTTCTGAATGGAAAATAATATTTCAACATGGAACTATTAATTCCTGTGAAGAAAATGTTTTCTTTGCAGAAAATAGCTGTAACTGGGGGTTTGTTCTGCATAAAATTTGTGCATGGTTGATTTGCACAGAAAACAGCACATTCAGTACAGAAAACATAATTTTCTGTGCAGGAATTAATAGTTCTGCATTGATTTTTTTCCCTACACAGAAAATGCTGTTTCTTTCACAGAAAAAGCTGTTTTTTGTGCAAAACAACAATGTACAAATTTTGCACAGAATAAACCCAAACTGCAAATAGTGTTTGAAAACTAGAGGGGGGGGTTTAGAAGACTTTCTCACAGTGGGAAAAAAACTGCTAAAGTTAGTCATTGCTACCTTTGAGAACAAACTTAATGAAGAATTATATCCCTAGTACCTAAACAATTGTACTTAATATCACTTTCTCAACTGCCCACTAAACTTTTTGCCTAAGCACGGAGAGAGCAATGGTACAGTTAAAGAGTTCAGACAGCATGCCTGGCTCTACTTCACTCTTCCGGACCACTTAATGGAGGAAGAAAAATAGAGATTTTCACTGTTGAGCTTCGAAATGGCAGCCAAGACTGCATTCCTTCATATGACCTTTCAATCTTAAAACTGGAATTGGCTTTGGGGACTACTTTTCTATGTGTTTAAAAAACATGTTGAATGGGTTTAATCTTATTTAAAATGAATTTTAAAATCTGATGTTATCAGTTGTGCATTGTCCCAGGAATGCTTATGAATAAAAAGGTGATAAACAAATGTTTTTAAAATAAATCAGCATTAGGGATTGATTAGGGATTAGGAATTAGATTAAATTTATTGAAGGTTTCTTGTTATAAGGTTATAAGGTTTCTTGTTATAATCACAAAGTGAACCTGGAGCCTGCTGCAATCAAACCATGTATTCTATCAGCTGGCTGAGCAAATTTATTCACTCCTCACATCTCGCTGTCACTCTCTGTCTCTCTGTCAGACAACACCACACTCCCATGACAGAAATCAAAACAACATGCTTTGCTTTCCCAGGAAATCTCTCATTCATTTATTTATGAGACACATCGTTGCTCAGCTTCAGCTAGTTTGGTTCTTCTGCCTTGAAACCTCTAGAAGACAATTGCTTGAATTAAAGACATAGAGCTAAATCTATTTGTTAGTCTGAATTGTAGTGGACCTGATGAGTCAATGGGAATCAAGTTCCCATTGGTTCTGTGGGTCCATTCTAGTTGGGACTGACAATTGAATTTAGTCCATATTCTGTTGCTCAACAACACTTGGTGGTGGGAGGGAGCATTCTCAGTAGAAATAAAAGTTGTGGAAATAATAATGAGGACATAAACAATGTTAGAGAACACATAACTTTACTGGCACAATAATGAAGCTGGGCTACTAATTAAACCTACAGGGAATAATAGAAATAACTCGTGCTTGAAGTTGATACATAAATGATTTAATACTTTTTTTAAAAGTAAAGAATGAAAGAACTCAAAAACTCCCAAGGGAGTTTTATGTCTTCATAATGAACTAAAGTAGAAAACTATTCTGAGTCTCTTTGAAGATTCTTAATAATAGGTTGTTTGAGAGTTTGTAACTTTTTTAAAAAATTATACAATATAACAGTACAATAAAAATATATGAAGCAAAGAAACAATAAAGAAAAAGGAAAAAAAGTTGATTGCTGACATTTTTCTCAGCCTAAGATGCCCATTCCTATTTTAGGCCCTTCATGGGGAGCTAGGAGAAGTTGCAGCAGTTTGTCTTTGCTTGAGCCTACAGGAAAGGGTCTGACCTCTACTTTCCCCTCCTTCCTGCTGAGCCAATTGAATGCAAATTACTTTGCACTGTGCATTCAGTTTGCAGCAACTGAAATAAGCTGAGAACAAAGGGAGGAAGTGGGAGGAAGAGTGCAGAAATGGCCATAGAGTCACTCTGGAAGACCTAGAAATACCTAGAGAAGTGTTCTCTCTAGGAATCTCTAGATCCTCCAGCGCGATTCTATGGCCCACTTCCAGTAGAGAAGGACCTAGAGATTCTTGGAAAGAATATATTTTTTCTATGGCGGGGCAAAGAGAGTAAGAATTTTTTTAATTAAATAAATTACTTAAATAATATAATGCAAAAAAAAAAAAATTAAATCTGCAAGTGCTGAACCTGCAAAAGTGAAGCACCCACTGTAGACCAGAACATGGTGAAATTTAGCTAGGAGTACTATATAACTGATAACATCAGTGGTTCAGTTGTTTTTGTTCCTTGTTATGAGTTGCACATTTCTGGAAGTGTGAATATTCAAATATTCAAAATACAGAGGAGTATTCCCATGACTGTAATCAATGGATATAAGAAACTGGAAGTGATCACTACATGGTTATATCCATTCTTGTGCTAGATTGCAAGTGACAATGTGGAATGGGGAGAGAACGCTTTTGAAACTTTACATTTGTAATTAGTTTCTGGTTCCCTTTCTTTGTATTTATACAAAATGCCTAGCATTTGGTAAATGTGAATGCACATATGCATATTTTCTCATCTTAAAGTTTGTGAATGACAGCTATTTGTCTAAAACTGTGACTATCTCTACTCTTTAGATATACACCTGTGAAAACTGACTGCATTATTCAAGTGACGATCAACATTAAAAAAAATCACTAATGAACATTAATAGTCATCAGATTTTGGGCATTGGTTAAAATATGTTAAAAGTTCTGTGAATATTGACATTGCAAGCAATTCATACACTTAAACTAGAATGGGCATTGTGCAGGTTTGTGTCCATATGCAGTTCTTATTTTTGTTACAACTCTGTTCCACAGTCAACTTCACTATTAGGCTGCCCATTCTGTGGGTGTAATGACAATTTCAGCATGGAAGGCATTGGGTGGATGTAACAAAAATGGAGATGCCCTTGATAGTCAATGTCGCCCACAGGCAGAGTCCTCTACTCTCACATGAAGATGATGGGTATTGTCTCGACTTTTTGAATTGTGATGTTTGCAGATAGATAGACAGACAGACAGACAGACAGACAGACAGACAGACAGACAGGATTTCTAAGACAAACCTAGGCAAAGATTTGATCCATTTTGTTGTAGATGAAACAATATACAGGGGGAATGGAGAAAAATTCAACAGTGTTTTTTTTGATGAGATGGCCTGGACTCATGGGATTAAAATCCCCAGAAACCAAAAAAGCTTTAAATGATGCTCCTTATCACAGCACACTGCAATTATGTGCCACTGCTAATGCTCGCATCAACATTTTGTTTCTACCATTTTTGCTGATCAGCTCTTTCAAATGCTCCCATAGCATAGGGTAGTATAATCAATAAATCACAGATTTTGTACTAATTATTGATTGATGGAAAATGCTGGGGGGGCTGAGGACAAAAAGACTCACACACTACCATATGATGGTAGTGGTGAGGGAAAACACATCTTATCGTGCATGTAAGGTGTGCAGCAAAGCTATCAAAAGTGTTTAGGTAAGTATTATTGATTTTTGTTTGTCAGAAATGTTTGCCAACATCTATCTATCTATCTATCTATCTATCTATCTATCTATCTATCTATCTATCTATCCATCCATCCTAACATCTTTGTGATAAAATAATTCCCGAAGTGAGAAAAGTAGAATGTAGCAAATGATTCACCTTCAATTGGTTTTGTATCAAGTTAATCCTTCATGGTCTGGATGCACCAAATGTTACTACAGTCAGGAACACCTCTTTGTTTTGGATACAATTCTCCTTTGATTTGTCTTTTCCAAGGAAGCAATGAGAAATTTTAGAAATGTTCTTTCCAATTCAACAAAAACTTTGAAAACTGTACAGGCTATTATCACTGAAGGGTGTGAGAGGCAGATGAAAAAGAAAAATGTTCTGTGCCAGGCAAAACATCTTAAAACACCAACCTGGAAGGAACTGGAAATATTAGCAAAGCAGAAGGAAGGGGACCCGAGAAGAAAGGAAAAGTGGGGAGAAATTCATGGATAGGATGAATGCAAGGGAAGAGAGGAGTCAAATTCAAAATGAAATAGCCTTGGTTGAAACTAGCCTATGACATGGTTCTAGATATAAATGAAAACTGGATTTGGTAATAAATTGTGTAAAAGATTTTACAATACAAAATGGTATCGTAATATTTGGATATAGTGAGTTATATAAAATATAAAAGATCTGCAGTTTTAAATAATAAAGATTAATCTTATATAATTAAATCAAATTAGCATTTACTATTGAGATTAGAAACAGAATACCATTTATCACGTAAATGTAACATGCAATAAAATGTAATAGAAAGGAATACGGAAATAATATGCTAGATATGTTAACCTTTGGTAGAAGAAAGTTCATTCTTCTCTTTTGGAATTCACAAAGTCGGGGACAGGAAGAAGAGAATAGTGAGATATAATTTTTGTGAAGTTTGAATCAATTTGACTGTTACAATCCATTTTAAAAGAAGAATGGAAGTTACTCTTTTTACTCCTTTTGTCTTTTTCTTCATGTTTTAATTTCTAATTCTTATGTTTTATGTTTTCTTCATGCTGTTTTTTTCTTCTTATGTATCTGCAGAATTTTAATATTTTTAGAAATTATTAATATCTTTTTAAAAAAGAAAATAGCAATATTTTATAGGTAGGTAAGTAGACTGGGAAAATGCACTGATGAAGGGAAATGAAAGCCACAGGTTAGTAACCAAAACCAGGTTTTTTTTTTGCAATGACATAGATAGAATGTAGTGAGCTACAGAAAGTGGAAAAATGCCATAAATATTCAATGAGTGGTGTGATCTTTCAAATTTTAAAGTCTCAGTTAGTAATAACATGAGAAAGCAATCTGTCTACCAAAAGTCAGACAGATAGACAGACAGATATATAGATATAAATAGATAGATCTAGATAAACACATTATAGCAGATTCGTAACAGCTATGGATTTGGTTTTATTATTGAATGTTCAATGATAACAAAGAGGCAGAACAGTTCTACAAAAGCAAGAGAGGCATTATCTTTCCTAATCAACATTGAAGGGGGAAAGATATAGATATAGATTGCTCCCTCACATTCCAGGGAATGTGCAGACACTGGGAGCAGGGCTGAAGGACATTCGGAAGTATGATGTTATCAGCTGTCTTTTTCCATACCATGTAAATCCCTAAGAATGGATGTTGGATAAAACAAACCACTACTGAATCTTAAGATGAGGGTTCTGAGATCCAGGAATTGGAAAGATGTCCTATACTGGCTGTTATTGCAATTGCTCTGAAAGAACATTCTCAGGTCATTCTTAATTCAACTCCTCTCCTCCTCAGTTAATGCTGCTGTATAAAAGATTTAATACAGCTATTCTTGTGACATATCTGAGGAAACAAACAATGACTGTTGTTTCCCTACCGATGTAGCAAAATAAGTCTTCCATATTTTTCTATTTTATTTGACCAGCTTGGCTAAACTTAAGCCAATTTTATACTAGCATAATACAAGTTTTAATTTTCTTCTCTTTACAGGTATTATAAATGGACTGAGGGCAACATGTATAATCTCACTTCCATATCCAGTTTTCTGCTGCTGGGATTCTCAGATGTTAGAGGGCTGCAGATCATCCACTTCTTTGTGTTCTTAGCGCTGTACCTGATTGCAGTACTAGGGAATTTTTGCATCATCATTGCAATCATATTTGATTACCAGCTACATACCCCCATGTACTTCCTCCTCTTCAGTTTGGCTGTGCTAGACCTTGGTTCAGTTTCTGTTATGGTCCCCAAATCATTGACTATCTCCCTCCACAATGATAAGTCAATATCTTATTCTGGATGTATAGCTCAAGTTTTCTTTTACTTCTTCTTTTTAACATCAGATTTTATTGTCTTAACTATAATGGCACATGATCGCTATGTTGCAATCTGCAAACCACTCCAGTATGAGTCAATTATGAACAAGGTAGCCTGCCTTAAGATGTTAGCAATTGGGTTGATGGTTAGTCTTATTTACTCCACATTACACACCAGTACCACCTTTGCAAATACCTTCTGTTCTAATGCTATCAATCAGTTCTTTTGTGAAGTTCCACAATTGTTAAAGCTCTCCTGTTCTGACATATATCTAGCTGAGGTTGGGCTTCTTATATTAGGTTTTAATATTACACTAGGCTGCTTTATCTTCATTATCTAAACATATGTTGGGATCTTTGCTGCAGTGCTCCGAATCCCTTCTGTACATGGTCAGAAAAAAGCCCTTTCCACTTGTATTCCCCACATCACTGTTGTCTCTGTCCTAATATTTGGTGCGGTACTTTCCTATGCAAAGCTTCCCAGTGACATACCTTCTAGTCTAGATATAATTTTTGCTGTGATATATGCTATAATTCCTCCCATGTCCAATCCATTCATCTACAGCATGAGAAACAAAGAGATCAAGGCTGCTTTGAAGAAACTGATACAGCATCTTTGCTGGAACCACAGATAGTTGATCCTCACTGTTTCTCTCTGAATCCAAATGAGAGTGACCTCTTACTTGCATGTGGCAAATGAATTGATGGAAAGTGTTATTCTAGGTCCACATGCTCAGGAGAAGATGCTACATGAATGAATCTGAAAAATGTCTTTTTCTCATGCTTCTAGAGCATACATCCCCATCACAGTTCTTCCACTAGGCTTGCACTTCACTGACTGCACAACCTCAGCTAAAAGACACCAGAGTGTGTCAGCCCCCAACAGACCAAGTCACTGTGAACAGGAAGTTCCACACACCATCCAACCTATGCATTTCCTTTGCTATAATTGACCGTGCATGTGTATATGTGTGTGTGTATGTAGAAGTCTTGTTGATCATGGAAATTGTAGATTCCTCCTTCCACAATGGTTTCAAAATAATATATGCCCACAGCATGCATTATTTTGCCACCATATGTAATCAGCAGAAGTCTAATTGCTATTCTGGAATAAATTAATTCAACACAACTTTTTTTTTTTTTTAAACTTGTCATTGAAAAATTTGGAAGTGAGATGGTAAAGTTAGTGGCCAAGTTCTTGTATCAGGGCTGCTTAATAGCAATCCCTATTTGTGGAATTAGATGTCGGTTGTACTATGCCATTGTTACAGTGGATGGTGATTCAAAGCAACTGATTATATGTCTGACAGTGAAGTGGCATGGACTCCCATTATGCAAAGATAAATGTTTAACATAAAATGAAGGGATATTGTAGCTTCATAGGTAGTTCTTAAGAAATTTGCATTTGGGCAATGAAAGATTTAACACAAACCTTTGCTTGCGGTACAGTCATGCTCCTCCTCTCAGCTTGTGTAGCCTTGATCTGGATGCAATTGCAGCATGACAAAGGAAAAAAATGACTCCACTAGCATGAACGTACACTGGCATACATCACCATCACAAACATGGACAGTACTTTTGTTCATTCTTTTACACTTATTGTGGCTTTTTTCTCATTTGATGCTCAGGTTCCTCTTGATCTATTAGTTGTTCTGTTTATGGTGTTATTGATTCTGAAAGACTTTGGTACAATAAAGAGTAAGTTCTAAATAATATTCCTTTTTATCCTTTCTAACATTCTTTTGTCACAAATGAATAAATATCTTATTGTTTTATTTCTCATTATTATTGATAAGGGAAGTTTGATTTTATTTTACTATTCACTTTTAACTGTACTTCTCTTTTAAATTGTGTGTGTTTTGAGTCCAAATTTTAAGAAAAAATGGGATATAATTAAAATAATAATAATAATAGTAATAATAATGTCACAATCTCCTCCTCCTCCTCCTTATCCTACATATGAACATGTACAGGAAGTGACAAATCTATATATCACTGATCCATCTAGCTCTGAATCATGACATAAAAATAAAAATGGCACACACGGTTATAGAAGTCACTCTTTCCATAAAATACTTTTCTCCTATAGGTACCTTTCTCCCTTAGGTACCTTTTCCCCATAGGTATCTGCTCCCACACAATGCACTCTTTCACGTCCTTTTCATATGCCCCAACTGCTCTTTAAACCATCTTTTCAGACCATCTTCTTTCCCACATCCTTTCATTCTATAATTGTGCCTGCATATTCAAAAAACTGATCTGCCAGGAGAGAGGAGATAAGCATATCCCCTCATTTTTCTTCTGATTTTTTTCCACTGGCTTCAGGCTAATCAAGCAGCTCTCTTGCTGTTTCTGTCACATGCTCCTTATGAATCAAATCTCATATTTCATGCCTCGCCCTGTTCCCTACCCCTTATGAAGATGAATAACGGCCTTGGTCAACAGTACTTGGAGATATTAAATCAAAGCCTGTGAGAAAAGGGAGGTGAATTTTGTTATAAATATGACCATCTTTCCTCTAATCAGAAATATTTGACATGCTTATTCTGTGTTTAGTTTTTTTTATGAAAATGGAAGAATATACCCTGGAGGGAAGGGAGAAATTCAACAATGACTTCTATTGAGCGTGTGG